>CAUYRH010011205.1:0-24668 GCA_963574655.1 Perodicticus potto | reverse complement strand
GGCTCAAGCGAGTCTCTTGCCTCCGCCTCCCAAGTAGCTGGGACTACAGGCGCCCGCCACAACGCTCGGCCATTTTTTGGTTGCAGCCGTCATTGTTGTTTGGCGGACCCGGGCTGGATTCGAACCTGCCAGCTCAGCAGTACGTGCTGGCGCCTTTGCCCGTTAAGCCACAGGCGCTGAGCCTAAACGGATTCTCTTTTGCTCAGCTAGAGCATTAAGTAAATTAGCATTCAAGGGTGCTAACTAATACCTGCCCACTGAAGGTCCATGGTGCTGATCCTTCTTCGTCCCTGCCAGATCTTTCCTCCGCCATCCAAGAAAGTCAGGTCATTAGTACCCACGGGCTCAACTCTTAAGAGATTTCTCATATAAGCAGACCAAGATAAGTTTTCCTTTTAGACTGGAAGGCTCGTATAAAAGTGACAACTGCGCACCCCTAATATATGTGTCAGAGCGGCAGCCGGCCATCTACCCAGGAAAACATAAAAAGGAGAATCAAAAAAAGGTCAATCGACGGGCACGGTAGCACTTGGGAGGCCGAGGCGGGTGGACTGCTTGAGCTCACAGGTTCGAGACCAGCCTGAGCAAGAACGAGACCCCCTTCTCTAAAAATAGCCGGGCTTTGTGGCGGGTGCCTGTAGTCCCAGCTACTCGGGAATCTGAGGCAAGAGAATCGCTGGAGCCCAAGAGTTTGAGGTTGCTGTGAGCTATGACGCCACCGCGCTCTACCGAGGGGGATAAAGTGAAACCCTGTCTCAAAAAAAAAGTCAAGTCATAGTCAAGTTTGGTACTAGCAACACCCTCCCCAGTTCTGGGGTGGGGATGGGTGCTCTTCCCGGAAGTGACGCACCCTTGCCTGCGGAAGAGAAGTCGAAGGGGAGGGCGGTGTTTCAGTACCGAGGTTCCTGAAGCGTGTACTGTACGAGCGAAGGAGCAGCTCGCAACGGAGACCGGCCACTGTTCCTCAGTCCCTTCTGGCCATGGGCCCACGAAGCCGCGAGAGTCGGGCGGGAGCAGTACAAAGCACCAACGACAGCAGCGCCCTCAGCAAGAGCTCCCTGGCAGCGCGCGGGTACGTGCAGGACGCCTTCACCGCCTTCCTGGTCCCCGGGACCGCGCGGCGCGCGCCGCTCATCCACCGAGGTTACTACGTCCGCGCACGCGCCGTGGAGCACTGCGTGCGCGCCTTCCTGGAGCGGAGGTGCGCGCCCCCTGACGCGCCTCGCGCGCAGATATTGTCGCTTGGCGCCGGCTTCGACTCGCTATACTTTCGCCTCAAAACTGCGGGCCACTTGGCCGGGGCTGCAGTCTGGGAGGTGGATTACCCGGACGTGGCGCGGCGCAAAGCGAACAGGATCAGGGAAACGCCTGAACTGTGCACGTTGACTGGGTCTTTCCAGGTGGGGGACCGCGCTTCGGCGCTGTGCTTTGAGAGCTTGGACTACCGCATCCTGGGGCTGGACCTGCGGCAGCTGGAGCGACTGGACCAGGCCCTCGCCACAGCGGGCCTCGACACGGCCTCACCTACTCTGCTCCTGGCAGAGGCCGTGCTGACCTACCTCGAGCCGGATCGTGCTGCGGCCCTCATCGCCTGGGCATCTCGGCGTTTTCCTAATGCTGTGTTCGTGATCTACGAGCAGATGAAGCCTCAAGACGCCTTCGGCCAGTTCATGCTGCACCATTTTCAGCAGTTGAACTCTCCCCTACATGGCCTGGACCACTTTCCTGACGTGGAGGCCCAGCGGCGCCGCTTCCTTCAAGCTGGCTGGACTGCATGCAGTGCCATGGACATGAATGAATTCTATCGCCGCTTTCTTCCCGCAGAAGAGCGGCAGCGGATGGAAAATCTTGAACCCTTTGACGAGTTTGAGGAGTGGCATCTGAAGTGCGCCCATTATTTCATTCTGGCAGCGTCTACAGGAGACACCCTCTCCCAAACCTTGATATTTCCACCCTTGGAGCCTTTTCCTCGAGTAGATCCTGTTTCCCCTTCAGGGGTCCTTCCTGCCAGTGTAGTCACTAGTGACAGCCAGGGCTCAAACCTTAAGAGATATGGCCACGCCTCTGTCCTCTTATGTCCGGACATTATTCTGAGTGCAGGAGGGTTTGGAGAGCAGGAAGGACGGCACTGCCGAGTGAGCAAGCTTCACTTGCTCTCAAAACGTGACTTTGAGTGGAAAGGCAGCCAAATATGCAATCATGGGACTGAAGTTCAGTGGGATGGACGCCTTTATCACACCATGACAAGACTTTCAGATACTCAGGTTCTGGTTTTGGGAGGGAGGCTATCCCCAGTAAGACCAGCCTTGGGGTTTCTCCAGCTTCATTTTTGTAAGGGTGAGGATAATAGCACTGAGAACCTGAAGGTGACATTAACAAAGGCTGGCCCAAAAGATGATTCCACTTTGACATGTTGGCGGCATTCAGCAACAGAAGTGTCCTATCAGAATCAGAAATATTTGTTTGTTTATGGGGGTCGAAATGTGTTAGAACCTGTACTAAGTGACTGGCATTTCCTACAGGTAGAGACGATGGCTTGGGTCAGGATCCCAGTGGAGGGGGAAGCACCTGAAGCTCGGCATTCCCACAGTGCCTGCAGTTGGCAAGGGGGAGCCCTCATTGCTGGAGGTCTAGGGGCTTCCGAGGAGCCGTTGAACTCTGCATTCTTTTTGAGACCAATCTTTTGTGGATTCCTCTGGGAATCAATAGACATCCAGCCTCCCATTACCCCACGGTACTCCCACACAGCTCATGTGCTCAATGGAAAACTTCTACTAGTTGGAGGGGTCTGGATTCATTCCTCCTCAGTTCCTGGAGTGACTGTTATCAATTTGACTACAGGATTGAGCTCTGAGTATCAGATTGATACAACATATGTGCCATGGCCATTAATGTTACACAATCATACCAGCATCCTTCTTCCTGAAGAGCAACAGCTCCTGCTCCTTGGAGGTGGTGGGAACTGCTTTTCCTTTGGCACCTACTTCAACCCCCACCCATTAACATTAGACCTTTCTTCTTTAAGTGCTGGTCAGTAAGGACTGAACTCTTGCAATGTTCAAGACCCACTAAAGTAGACAATAAAAGTTTCCACAAAATAACTTGACTCCAACTATATATTTTGCCACTCCTCTCCCCACTTTTTCCCCTTATTACTATTCAGTGTAGAAAGTGAAAAGGGTTATTAAAATGCCTACCATCAGTTAAAAATGAAACATAGCTGAAAACAGTGACCATACAGTCCTGGAGGAGGAGACTTCGGATTCACATATCCAGTTTATTGGTCTTCATCTAATTTTTGATTCTAAGTTTATCCACTTACTGAATTATAATAGCCTTTACCCTAAATCAAGTAAAAAATGTCCCCATTCTGGGACTTTTGAATTGAAATGGTTCCTTGGAAAAAGTTTTGCACAGATCATTTGTTGAATATAGTTGAAGGTACATGGTATTAACCTAATGCTTCATGTATGAAACCTGAAGTGAGCACAGTTGCAGTTCGATTAAAGCGTACTGTTCAGTGCAATAGAAAATTCTAGGATAGCTTTAACAAACATTTGTAGGTCTTTTAAAAGTAAGCTTTTGATCTTTTTTTTTGCTTTTGATTCTATAATTACAAATGCCAATAAGTGGCTGCTTGATGCCTCAATTTTGTACATATTGTACAATTTTGTTATAATAATGTTTAGCTCTAGTTGTACTCTCTACCCTTCACTGTATTCTGTGCCTCAAGAGGCTAACCTTTATGTATCAGTGAGCTCTCTTGTCTAGTTTTTGGTTGAGTCCTACCAATCAGAAGCACCAGAGGGGAATGAGAGTAAGAAGAGTGAATCAGTAAGTACAACTCAGACTTTGGACTTTACCTTACAAACACAAATAATGTAACCTAATCCTCTGTACTCTAATTTTGAACTGAAGTTGGGGGGAAGAAACTCTTTTCCACTCTTCTCTGGTACTGTCCATGTTTATTTTGGTATCAAATTTATGCTAGCCTCAAAAAAAATTTGGATAGCTGGGAGTGTTCGCTCATACCTGTAATCCTAGCACTCTGGGAGGCCGAGGTGGGTGGGTTGCCTGAGCTCACAGTTTGGAGACCAGCCTGAACAAGAGAGAGATCCCGCCTCTAAAAATAGCCGGCAGTTGTGGTGGGTGCCCATAGTACCAGCTACTCAGGAAGCTGAGCCAAGAGTTTGAGGTTGCTGTGAGGTATGACACCATAACACTCTACCCAGGGTGACAAACTGAGACTCTGTCTCAAAAAAAGTTGGATGTATTTCTTCTTTTTCTAGAATATCAACAACATAGTCTTATATGTTCCTTGAAAGTTTGGTAAACCTCAATAAAAATGCTTTGGAGGTGGGATGGTGGAGGGGAGAAAATTACCATTTCAGTTTTTCTAATTGGTATCTGTTTGTTCAACTTTTCTGTGTGTGTGTGTGTTTTTTTAAGGTCAGTTTTAGCATTTTATGTGTATGTATATACATATATATATATATTTTTTTTTTTTTTTTTTTTTTTTTTTTTATAAATAGTCTAATTTTGTCACCTTTGGTAGATTGCAATTGTGTCACAGCTCACAACAGCCTCAAACTCTTGGGCTCAAGTGATCCTCTTGCCTCAGTCTCCCAAATAGCTGGGAATACAGGCACCCGCCACAATGCCTGGCTATTTTTAGAGATGGGGTCTTGCTCTTGCTCAGGCTGGTCTCAAACTCCTGAACTAAAGCAATGTACCTCAGCCTCCAAAAGCATTTTATATATTTTTTTTTCTTTCTTTCTTTTTTTTTTTTTTGACACAGAGCCTCAAGCTGTTTCCCTAGGTAGAGTGCTGTGGCATCACAGCTTATAGCAACCTCCAACTCTTGGGCTCAAGTGATTCTTCTGCCTCCGCCTCCCAAGTAGCTGGGACTATAGGCACCTGCTACAACGCCTGGCTATTTTTTATTTGCAGCCGTCGTTGTTTGGCAGGCCTGGGCTGGATTCGAACCCGCCAGCTCAGGTGTACGTGGCTGGCGCCTTAGCCGCTTGAGCCACAGGCACCGAGCCAGCATTTTATAATTTTATTGAAAATTCCATTTGCATCTAGGTAGTAAAATTTATTGAAGTATATTTGTTTATAATAATGTACTTGTCAGATTTTATGAGTCTCTGCTATATTTTTAAAAAACAGTCAAATAAGACTAACAATGTCAAGAAACCTAAACAAAAAGTGAATCAGGGTTTTTTGTTTTTGAGACAGTCTGGCTCTGTCACCCGGGCTGGGCTGGAGTGCAGTGGTGTCATCATAGCTCCCTGCAACCTCAATCTCCTGACCTCAAGCAGTCCTTCTGCCTTTGCCTCCCAGGGTACTAGCATTATAGGCATGAGCCACTGTGCCCAGTCAAGTCAGGATATTTTTCCCAGCTCTCTCTCAGTCAGTCTGTAAGTTGGCAGTGGCTGCATTCTTCTATCAAAAGCTATAGCTTCTGTCATGTAGTCCTATTCTATAAGATACAGCTCTAATTCTGCATTGCTCCAGGTTTCAATAATTCTTCCTTTTCCTTACCTCGTTGAGCCTAGGAGTTATAATTGGTCTTTGCTAGACCTGAGCTGTACTGTCCACTATAGTAGCTATTGGCAACGTGGTATTTCAACCAATTAAGAAAGAGAGAAGAATTTAGCAGTTTGGTCACATCACATTTTCAGTGCCTAATATCCATATGTGGCTACTGACCACTGTATTAGACAGTGTAGGTTTAGAACATTTTTATTGTGGAATGGTCTAATGGACACCACTGAGGTACTTTACAGTCTTGACTTTGTTTCCCTTAACCCTGCTTGCCCCCTTGTAGTTGGTATCTTGATTAAACTCCTCAGTTACGCCTTTAAATGAACACTCTGTTCACTGGTGAGCCTTGTGAGATCAATAAAATATCTTAGCTGTTCATCCATACAATTTGAGACTTAATTTGTGATCTGAACTATGTTTACCTTGTGAAATTCGTATCTCAAAAGATGGTACTAAGTGTGCCAATTTAATATTTCTTGTTAGTCTTTAATCCTGGAAACCTTAGTAGTATCTTGAGATTCTGCAAGTGCATAAATGATTATTAACTATCAGTGTTAACATTTTTTTTTTTTTGAGACAGTCTCACTTTGTCACCCTGGGGAGAGTCCCATAGAGTCTTACAGCAACCTCAAACTCCGAGGCTCAAGTGATCCTCTTGCCTCATCCTCCCAAGTAGCTGGGACTACAGACACCCACCACAACGCCTGACTAGTTTTTCTACTTTTAGTAGAGATGGGATCTTGCTCTTTCTCAGGCTGGTTTTGAACTCCTGAGCTCAAGCAATCCACCCATCTTGGCCTCCCAGAGTGCTAGAATTAAAGGTGTGAGCCACCAAGCCTAGCAGTGTTTACATCTCAATACACCTAGTATGTTGTCAGGGGTCATTGATTGTGAACCCCAACCTGGTTTGAAAGCTGACTGAGAAAACTACACTGAAGATACGTGAGTTTAAAAACACATAAATTCTGAAAATGCTTGGAGAAGACTTACATTAACTCAGGCTGAGTAAACCGAGAAAATGCACCTCCTCTCTGGCATCTTCAGAAGGCTTTTATTGATTTTTAACAAAGGTGCACATGCAAAATGCAAAAAATAGGGTTGAAAGAATCCCAAGTCCCCAGGAGGATTGGATAGAGAGAGAGGTTGGGTAAACGGTAGGGGGTTGTTAACAGACAGTCAATGGTGATGGTGTATTTAGAAAGGGGGAGAGAGAACTAGTTCTATCCCCACAGGGTAAGTAAACCAGGTTTCCTAATCTAACTACACATCAGACGTTCAAAGAATTTAACCTTTAACACCTATTGACTCTCCAATGCATAGGGCTAGTCCGCCTGTCTGGCCGCCTCTAGTCTCTTTTCATGTGTGGTTTTGATGAGCCCCCAGGGCTTGCCCCTCCGCTTGCTTTCCGCTAGCTAACTCAGGATTGATACTGGGCACCCCGCCGAGAAGTCAACCCATCCACCTCCCATAGTATGACACAAAATCTTTTTGTCTATTTTTATTAATTTTACATATTAATAGATATGAAAGGTGGATTAAAATGGAAACTAAGTAGCAAATGCAAATCAAAGTGTAGGTAGAGGGCAGTGTCAGCTCTGTTAGATGAATATTTTTCCACGAAGCCTCTCAGGAGAACACAAACTGAATAAACAGATGTAGCCCAACTTCAGCTTTTCTGAGCCTTTTAAAGAGCCCTTTCTAGTGAAGTCATTGTTTGGTTATGGTTATGAGTTAGTCCTGGGAAACAAAGGTTGGTATCTGGCAAGGCTATCAATGGGCTATTCTTGTTTCCAGTTTCTAAGTTTACTACAGCCTACCTCAGCCTTTTAGGAGCAGATCAAAGCAGAACATTATGATGAAATGAGTGTTCTCAGCTGTGTGGTATCAGCATTCTAACCTAGATCTGACTCCAAAGCTTAGGTTACACCTTTCATTATACTACTGCTTAAATCATGCCACCAGTTGTTATTATTTCATTACTTTTGGGGGGAACTAAAAGGGGGGAAAGGAGGTCATTAAGAGACTGTGGCTGTGTGCCAGACCTAAATTAATAGTGCCCTTATTCTCTTGAGCACTGCCCAGTAATGGTGCATTATGAGTAATTAGGCTTGTTCTTGCCAGAGAAATTACCCAAATTTTCTATAAGTGATTATCAGATTAAGCACACCCTCCACCTGTAACCCCATATATGCATCATGCTCAGTTAAGAAATTATTCATCTCCTGGGCTCTACTCATTAGAGCACTTAGAAGTTTTGTCAGCAATATATTTACTCTGTCTTTGGAGCAGTGCTCTGTATGGTCGGGTGCTAGATCACAATTTCACTAACAGTAATCTGCAGCAGTTGGAGATATGGCCAGATGGGGAACTGAAGCCGGACTTTAATTTTTGCTTCTTCATTTCACTTTTGAATGTTTTTTTTCTTCTTTTTTTTTCTTTTTTTTTGTTTTTGTTTTTGTTTTTGTACACCTTTGAATGTTTTTGTTCTAAAATTCTGATATGGAGAACTGATGTAGTCAGGAGAGTTAATGAATAGTCTCTTCCTCTTTTAGTGATCGTACTTCTTTCTAGAATGGATAAACTAATTAAGGAAGGAAAAAAATTTCTTACTTTGAATCTCTACTCTGGGTTAGCATCTCAAAAACAGTGTAAAATCCTAGAGAGGATATGAAAACAAGGTTAAGAACAACTGTTGTAGGATACATTCTTCAAAGGCCAATGCTGTCACTTCTTTGTGTGCTTTCTGAATTTTACAAGTAAATGTTCATTTTTCATCTTTCTAGGACTTTAATCCTTCTTAGTGATCTTAGGGAGAGGGCGTGTATCTAACATGTGCCAGGACTCAGGCATTTCCTTGGTCTTATCCTTCAGTGATCTCAAACCTTGAAGTCTTGGTTTATTCTATATGTACTTTGGGTTCCCAAACCCAGTCTCAAGCAATCCATGCCTACTCTGGGACTCACCCAACATGGCATCTTCTGGAAACCACCTCCATATGGCATCCCCAATTATAACCAAGCATTCTCTCCCTGTGTAAGAGAAGTCTAGGCTTCTCGAAGAATGTGGTAAATATGAGAAGAACTAGTGATTAAGGTGGGTTCTTATTATAGAAACTATCCAAGAATGTCTAGTTTGACATTAAAGTAAGTCTTTTGACTTCAGTAATGAAGAAGGGGACATAAAATAGTATTAGGCTGGCAAGTTAGAGTACAAATCCTGGCTAATCGCATTGGACTTGAGGTATAATAGAAAGGGAATATGTACATCAGTTACTATGAAACTTATAATCAGGTTTAGAGTAGGATAAGATTTCCTTGGATATTAATAATTATGTAGTAAACAAAAGAGTTATTCCAATCTAGTTACAAGACTGCTCACTTATCTGTCTTGGATATAAAGCACTTGGTTGGAAGGGGCATTACCTAGACTGAGGAAAGGAATTATATCTGTCTGGTGCACTTCTCTGTCTCCAACATAGTAGATGCTTAATAAATACTTATTGTGTGACGATGTACTCTGGCAGGCAAATAAATTATATCTGACTATTACTACATGCCCAAACAGATGTTAATAATTTCTGTGTCCTCAGACCAAATCTATTCTTTTTTTTTTTTTTTAGGAATTATAACCACAGCAGTAATTTATTTTTTTTTTTTTAAATACATGTATTTTATTATTCTTCATTACATTATTCCCCCCCCCCACCCATCTGTGATAAGACAGAAGTGATTTACAGAAAAGAATACAGAAAACACCAAAGCTCCTGGTAGTGGGAGAGATTTCAAGTAGGGAGAGAGAAGCTCTCTCCGTTCCTCTCCCGGTCTTTCCCCATCTCCTCCTCTAGGACTCTAGCCTCAGGGTATATATAGGTGTATGGGTTCCTTGGCCAGGAAACGAATGAATGCAGTCCCTTCCGCGGGGGAGGGAAGGTGAATGAGTGCATCAATGAATGGACACAGTCCATCCATGGAATTCAGGCCTAGGAAATTCACAAGAAACTGACCTAGGCATAGGAAATGGGGGTTCCACATTTAGTCCCAAGACTTACAGCATTTTTCACAAAGAACAAAATTGGGACAGAAAAAGATGAACTTTTCTTTTAATGATCAGAATAATTTAATGAGAGAATGAGAAGGCCTGGCTTCCAGGTAGGGAGAGCGGTGAAATGAACCTGAAATGAAAATGAAACTGAACAGGTGTAACCTTGCAGGGAGGGCCCTGGGGGATGATGTGGGTGCGGATCTTGAGGACTTTTTCTTTAGCTCCATATGTGCTTTGTATCAGGGTTCCAGCCGAAGTCTTTATGATGGTGAGCGACTGACTGTAGCAGGCAGTGGAAATGGCCAAGGGGATGGAATATTTGTTGCAGAATTATTATCCTTTCAATGGGCTTCTACGCTGGGCTCTCACTGACCGGCCTCACTAAAACTCTTCTGAACTTGGGTGGGAAATCTGAGCCTCATCACACTGGTCTGAAATTTTCTCTGTACTGCAGTTGTGAACGAGGAAGACATTTTTCTGTGATAGCTCTCACTCTTCAACCTGAACTCCTCATTCTAGAGTCAGAAGCTAGCCATCTTTAATTCACTACATATATAAATGATGAAAACTACAAGAGGGATAAATAACCACATATTTGAGCACGGCAAGTCTGAGTTTCACAGACTTACCCTCACGTCTGCATACTCTTAAAACTGCGATCTTAACTTAGTTTTTCAGTATTTTTAAACTTGATGTTGCCTAATATTAAAATGAATATATACACACATCACTCTCATAAAATATTGCCAAGTTCCACCTAAATGAAAGAGACAAGAAAACAATATAAGGCCAGACCATCAGTCGACATGTCCATTATGTAAAGTGAACCTAGTGGATCTAAAGAATGTTAGAAACAGCCTATTCCAGGCCATTGAGAAAATTATCTAAAATGCTCAATTTTTATAAATTTCTTGAGATTCTTAACCATTAAGGAGTTAACCAATGAACGTTCCTAACAATCTGATTAGAGGCATAACTAACAGAGAATAAATTGCATATATTTACAGTATCTTATTTGTTAGGTTTTGACATATTTATGTACACAATCAAGGTAACAAGCAAAAGTCTCTTCCTGAAAAGTCCCCTCATGCCCTTTTATAAGACTGTGTGTCTCTCTCTTGACTATTCAGTACCATCCTGGCAACTACTGATCCATTTTCTACATTAATTGGCATTTCCTAGAATTTTATATATATGGAATCATAATACATAGTATATACTATTATTTGTTTTTGATCCAGCTTATTCCACAAAGCATAATTCTTTTGAGATTCATTTATAGTATAATATCTATCAAAAGTTTATTCCTTCGCATGCATCCAGGGATGGACATTTAGATCGTTTCTCATTTTTGACTATTACAAATAAAGCTGCTGTGAACACTGAAGTCAAATCTTCGTGTAGACATATGCTTTCATTTCTCCAGATAAATACCTCGGAGTGGAATGGCTGGGTCATATGCTATATATGTGCTTAACTTACAGAGAAACTACTGAACTATTTTTCCAAAGAAATTGTATCATTTTGGTTATCAGTGTGTGAACATTCTGGTTCCACCACATCCTGGGAATATTTAGCCATCTAATAGGTATGTAGTGACATCTCTTTGTAGTTTTAATTTGCATTTCCCTGATGACTAATGCTATTGAATATCTTTTATGGGCTTTCTTGATGTCTGTTTATCTTCCCTTGTGAAATGGCTGTTCCAATATTTTACCCATTTCTTGCTTGGGTTATTTTCTTATTACTGAGTTGTGAGAGTTCTTTAGGTATTTAGGCCACATCTTTTGTCAGATATGTCATTTACAGATGTTTCCTTCCAACTTCAGGCTTGCATTTTCACTCACTTAAAGACTGTTGAACAGTTTTCAATTTCAGTGTAGTCCAATTCATGTGGCGTCATATTTAAGACATCTTTGCCCAACCCGAGGTTACAGAAGTTTTCTCATAGAAATCTTATAGCTTTAGGTTTTACAGTTATGTTTATGATAACTCTTCGAGTTAATATTTTTATATGGTGAGAGGTATTAATCAAAGGCTTTTCTGAATATAAATAACTCTTTAGTTTAGCATATGTGTTGAAAACACTACTGTTTTTTCCTCCACAAAATTACCTTTGTACCTTTGTTGAAAGTTGGTTGTCTGTAGATGTGTGGGTCTGCTTCATGTACCAATATTACACTGTCTTAATTATTGTAGTTTACATACTATAATAATTCTTTTTTCCTTTTAAAATGTATATTTCTAAGATAATCTCTTATATTTCTGTAGCATCAGTTGTTATTTCCCCTTTATCATTTCTGATTGAAGTTACTAGAGATTTTACCTTTTTATTTCTAGTTAGTCTAGCCAAAGGCTTATCTATTTTATTTATTTTTTCAAAAAACCAGCTCCTTGTTTCATTAATTTTCTGAATGATTCTTTTCAATTTCATTAATCTCTGATTTAATTTTGGATATTTCTTTTCTTCTGTTGGGTTTAGGCTTAGATTGTTCTTCTTTTTCCAATTCCATCAGATGGCTTGTGAGTTTGTTGATGTGCTCTCTTTCTGTTTTTCGAAGGTAGGCTTCTAAAGCGATAAATTTTCCTCTCAGGACTGCTTTTGCTGTATCCCATAGGTTTTGGTAATTTGTGTCTTCATTGTTGTTATACTTACGAATTATGCTGCTATGAACATGGGTGTACAAATATCTGAGTCCCTCCTTTTACTGTGGGTATATTCCTCGAAGTGGAATTGCTAAATCATGTAATTTAAAAAAAAAAAAATTTTTTTTTTTTTGCAGTTTTTGGCTGGGGCCAGGTTTGAACCCACTACTTCTGGTATATGGTGTCCGCACCCTACTCCTTTGAGCTACAGATGCGCCCCTTTTAAAAATTTTTTATTCTTTTGTATCTTTTAATTCTGTTTTTCCATGAACTTTTTTTTTTAAGCTTCATAGCTTCCAGTGAAAAATCTGCTGTCATCCTTATCTTTGTTCCTCTGTATATAAGGTCTCCTCTTTTCCTCTGGCTGCTCTTTCTCCTCTGTATATAAGGTCTCCTCTTTTCCTCTGGCTGCTCTTTCTCTGGATGGTTTTTCTTCATCACTAGTGTTGAGCAACTTAATAATATGTCATGCATAGTCTTTCCTTTTTATGTATTATTGTGCTTGGGGTTCATTAAGCTTCTGGGATTTGTGGGTTTATAGTTTTCATTAAATTGGGATATTTTTAAGTCATTATTTCCTGAAATATTTTTTTCCATTTTCCCTTCTCCCCTTTCCTTCAGGGACTTAAATGTGTATTAGGCTACCTGACATGCAACAATTTACTGATACTCTGTTCACTTTTAAAATCTATTTTTATCTCTGTATTTCATTTTGCATAGTTTCTATGTTTTCAGATTATGAGTATTTTCTCCTACAATGTCTAATTTGCTATTAATCCACATTGCAGTTTTCACCTGTAGGAATTAGATTTAGGTGTCTTTTACTTCTTTCATGTCTTTTTAACTTTTGAACATATGCAATATAGTAATAATAATAGATTTGCCATCCTTATCTCTTAATTCTAACATCTGTGTTAGTTCTGGGAAGTTTTGAGTACTTGATTTATCTATATCATAGACCACATTTTCCTGCTTCTTTACATATCTGGTATTTTTTAATGGATGTAACACTGTGAATTTTACATTGTTGGGTCATAAGTTTTCTTGTATTTCTATAAATATTATAGAGATGTGTTCTGTGATGCAGTTAAATTACTTGGAAACAGTTTGATCCTTTGGAGCCTGCTTTTCAGATTTGTTACACGGGACTGGAACAGTGCTCAGACTAGGGCTACTTATTCCCCATGACTGAATCAACACCTATTGAACAAGTGGTGCCTGTTATCTATTAAAAGGTAGATACTTTTGCCCACTATAACTTTGTATATATACGAGACACTGAGGGAAACATAACACTGTTAAGCGCTGGATGGAACCAAGCTCACTCACATAAAGGAGAGACACGGCAAGGTAGCTTCACTAGTAGGTGTTGGTCTCTCGCTGAAGCACAAGAAGGGTGCACACACGGCAACTGCTAGGAGGGCCCACCGGCCATGGGGGCAGGGCTAAGTAAAGCACCTTCCCTTCAGAGCCTGAATGAGTTGTGTTTTCTTTGGCAACTCTGATACCAAGATACAGTTGGCAGAAGTGCTGGAACTTCTACTCCTGATAACAGGCAATGGATGCAACTTGCTTGACAAGACCCTTTTGTATACTCCATCCAATGCTCTATGAATCTTAATGGTTTCCAGTCTGGCTGGCGGAAACAGGTACTATTTTCAGCCCTATTTGAGCGCTGGGCACCATATCTCTAATCCTCTCAGCCTTGCCTACTTTTCTCACATTCACGCACCGTCCAGCCTTCAGCTGAATACTAAAGAACAAACCTCTGCAAATTTCTAGTGTTCTCTTTCTGTGCAGATCTCATCTCTGTCCCTTGAATTCTGACTACTTAGGTCTCCCCACACTCTCAATTCTGTTTCTTCAACTCAAGAGGCCCTCCAGGCTCTGTCAGGGACTTGTTCCCTAAAAGATGAAAAATTATAGGACTCACTTTTGTTTCCCATCTCTCAGAGATCTCTGTGCATCACTGCCTGATATCCAGTAACTTGTAAATCAGTTTTAAATATATTTTGTCTCTTTTCTCATTGTTCAGGTGGGAAGATAAATCTAGACACTGTCATTCTTGGCTTAAATGTGATTGGATAAAACTTTCCTTTATTTAAGAAGAAGTTTGCTTCTGAAAGACATCCATAATGATTGAAATGTGAATATTTTTAAAAATATTAAGTTTAAATTACTTTGTAAGAAAAGCTGAAATATTTTAGCACGTATTTCCAGATAGTCCCTGAGAAGACAGCTTTGGTTTGGTATCTAAGACTAAGCTTGTATCTTACTTAAACAAATTAATCTATGTGCTATTTGTAATTAAGAACTCTGTATGTTTTTATTTCCTTACCCAAATTTGGGAGCTCAAATTAAATGTGATCTCCAACTCCAAGCTGATTTTTCTCTTTGAAATAATTCTGAGACCACCTCTGTCCTCTTGGTTTTAAAGTTGGAAAAAGAAATGGTTTGCCAAACATACATGACAATTCACCTTGCAAAGCTGAATTCTGAGCCATGAAAACTAATACTGAATCAAGGGCTGTGCTCAGAATTGCATTCATCAAACTAAGGTTGGATTTGCCAACCTGGGGCACTGCCCAATTGTCATTTCTAGGAAAATGATGTGAGAAAATACTTTGAAGAGGGAAAATAATTATTCTTCCTCAACAACTTCAAAGGTAGTCCCAGAAAATGAAAATGAATCCATTTCTCCTGACTTCAGAACCATATTATCAACTGTGAACTTGTTTTACAACATAAATTCAGAGTGGGAAATCTGTTCTGAACCAGATCTACATAGTAAGGAAAGAAGGCATTTATCTTTCTCTGTGGGTGCCAGCCAGTGGGGTCAGAAGTGCTGGGTAGGGGAGAAGCACAGTCTATGCCTCTCTTCCCTCACTGACCTTCTGCTAGAACCTTTCAAAAAAGCACTTCCCCTAGAATGCAGTGCTCATGGCCTCGCCTCACCTGCCCCTCAAGGTCCAGCTAAAAAGTCCTACCATTGCCCAGGAAGACTTTCCCAGATAGGTCAAGCCTTCTGTGTTCTTATCCTACCTGTTTAAAAGTTTAGACGGTCTGATTCTAAATTGTGTCTTTTGGTGATTAATCTTATACTATTTGGATTTGTTCTTTGTTTCTGTGCTTGTATTTTTGTCTTATTAATAAATTTTTGAGCTATTCTGAGAACAGAGAGTATGAATTATTTTTCTTTATTTTTCTTATCACGTCTGATAAGGCAGTCACTACTTCATTTGTCAGTGTTATGTAGTACTTATTATTATGATTATTTTATTTTTATTTTTTTTGAGACAGAGCCTCACTTTCTTGACCCTGGTAGAGTGCCATGGAGTCACAGCTCACAGCAACCTCAAACTCTTGGGCTTAAGTGATTCTCTTGCCCCAGCCTCCTAAGTAGCTGGAACTACATGTGACAGCCACAGTGCCTGGCTATTTTTTTGTTGCAATTGTCATTGTTGTTTAGCTGGCCCAGGTTCTGTTCAAACCCACCAGCTTGTGTATGTGGCCAGCGCCCTGCCCACTGAGCTACGGGTGCCACTGTTAGCCACTATTAGCCCCTGTTACCTGCTAATTACTGTTAGCCAGTAATTATTTGTTTAACTATGGGCAAGCCAATTGAATTCTCTTTAGTCTTGTTTTTAAATCTCTACAATTTGGGGGTCAGATTAACTGCTCTACATGGTTCTTTATGACACAAAAATTTTCAGAGCTATTTATTCTATATAAACTCCATCCATTAGGTTTATATTTGGTGATCCCAAATCTTTGGGATCAGATTTGGTAGATCCCCAATCTGCCAGGCACTGATGATAAGTGCTACATAAACAATGATGATGTAAGACAGAGAAGTCTTAATTGAGTGGAAGAAAATTGTTTAAGGGGCAGAAAAATGTTGATCTACAAAAATTGAGCACAGGTGGATAAAATGCATTAAGGGAATATTTAATTAGATTTCAAGCAGACTTACAGGTTCCATTGGCAATTTGACCCAACCAATTACTTTGGGGTAGTGGAGTTTGATTTGGTTATTTAATAAGGAGGGTTATAAAGTCATCTAATGGTATTAGTCAAACACTTCCTTAATATTTAGATATTCTATGGATAATATCACCTTACATAGAAGAAATACTCCCATGAAAATATTCAGGATAAAGCTTTTAATCAAAGAAAAAGGAACATAAACATACAGATTTGTTCTGTACAAATATCTAGGAGTAGATATTACAGTTTTTGGAGGGACTTTAGTCCCTGGGCTGGGTGTCACAGAGGGACAAGACCTTATGGGGAAATGGATCTTATTATTTAGCTTTTCTAACACCTATCAGTATCCAGATACTCCGGGCTACCTCAATGTTATCAACACATTTTTCATGGACTTTGAATTATCTTTTTCAATGTCCACCTCTCTTCAGTGGCTAACAAGGACCCTCTTGTGTTGACCCCCTGTCCTTTATTAGTTCCACAAATAACTAATGTTCCCTATAAAAGTCAGCACGAAAATAGAAATAAGCCTCAGTGAACGAGCTTCCCAGATCTGAGTCGAGATCTCCTGAGCAAGCTCCAGGAAGCTTCCTCTCTCCTCATAGAGTTCTCTCCAGAATTAAATGCTTATTGACTTCACGCTAATATCCATTTAGTAATCTGCCGTTTTTGTTTGTTTTAATATAGCTCTCAGTTTTACAGTAGAAGGGAATTATGCAGTTTAGAAGTATGAATATTAAAAAAGGATTTAATTAAATCTGTTGCCTGAAACCTCTGTCTAAAGCTATAATGACAAATTTAGTCCATATTTATTATGGTGCACAGGGGACCTTAACCAGATCATTAGTTTATATGCCTTACTCAGTAGTGAAGTTCTAAAACTTTACATTTTGCATATTATTACATTATTCATTTTTCCAACTAGGCATAAAATACGACTTCCCATGAGTACAATACCTAATTCTTCAAAATATACAAAGATAGCAATAAAATGATTAAATTACAACTCTTACATCTGTTCTTCTTGTCTGATTATAAATTAAAATGTTTTAAAACAGGAGAAAACAATTCAGGTAAGAAATGGATTGAAACTATTCAACTTCTCATAGGTTGGGGAGCAAATAAATACAGACACGAAAATGTAAAAGACAGATACACAGACACGCAAAAATATGGCAATGTGCCCACTTCAGCCTGGGTTTATTCTCACTTTCCATAGCTTCTGGTGCCTGCTGAAAACATGTGCCTAATAAGAGGCTGCAATAAGTGAAATGCACTCTCTTCTGCTGATGACATAAACTTTGAAATAGCCAATGGAGGTGCCAAAGTCTGAGAAAGAAGTGAATGAAATTACAGTGTGTATAAAATATCCCTTATTTTAAAGCCAAACGATAAAATATTATGTCTGCCAGGAGGAAAATATTTAATGCCCTTCTAATCCATTAGCTATGACTGCAAAATGCTGCCTTGTGTTTTCTTTAACAGTCACACATTAACTCATGGTTAATTTAATGATGGAAATAAGCACAGGAAGAAGACAGCCTGAAAGCATTTTTGACGTAGTCTGTGGTGTCATCACCCATTTAAGATAATGCAGTCATCAACGACAAAACACGAACCTGATAGCTCCTGTGATCTGTAACCAATATAGCTTTCAACTTGAAGGTCACATATGGGAAAGTCCTAGCACCAAAAAAGGTGTAAAGGTTTTCTTTTTTCTTTCCTTCCTTCTTTCTTTTTTTTAATAAGCCTAAAATATACAACTAAAATACCTAATGTATACAACTTTGCAATTTTGGAGTTCATTTTGTAGAAGTCAATTCAGATATGGCCACCTTGAATTCACAGTGTGTTTTCTTCAAAGCCCTGCTTGTCTTGAGAGATTTTACCTTGATTGTAAAGCATCAGATGAAAATAGCATGTTGTCCTGTTAACACTGTTCCCACACACAAACACCCAAATACACCGTTATTATGTGAAATCAAAAATATTTAGCACGAATTCAAAGAAACAAAGACATAACAGCCTGCTGACTCTAGCTTTTGAGGAGCACAGTTGGAAGACTGAGTTGGAGAGCTCTGGGCGCGATGGGAACACTCGTTCTGCTTTGGAAAAGGCAATAAGATTAGGAGACGGGTGAGGGTCAAGGTGAATCCAATCGTCTTAAATTGAAGTATATTTTAATCTTCAGAGATTACAACAGAATGAAGAGAAACTAACTTTCAATATTTAGGCAATGTTTCCAGGCAACTTTGCAGGAAGCATGGGTGTATTTTTTTTAAATGAAGAATTCTATGGATTTTCAGATAGGCGTTAAAAAATAAAACTTGAAGATTAAGCAAATCGGTAATCATTTAGTCCCTCTTTTAAAAAAGGTCTACATAAAAAATTCTTATTGAAGTCAACTATGAATGTACTATTTGAAAGAGCAGATACTTATTCATTTATTTATTTATTTTTTGGGACAGAGTCTCACTCTGTTGACCAGGCTAGTGTGCCTTGGTGGTGTCAGCCTACCTCACAGCAACCTCAAACTCCTGTATTCAAGATATTCTCCTGCTTCAGCCTCCTGAGTAGCTGGCAGCCCAGATGCCCACCACAATGTATATTAGCATATATGTATATGGACACACACATATACGTATATATTTAAATATATCTATATATTTTTTTTTAGTAGACATGGGGTCTCACTCTTACTCAGGCTGGTTTCAAATTCTTGAGCTCAAGCAATCCTCCGGCCTCATTCTCCCAGAGTGCTAGGATTATACAGGCGTGAGCCACTGCACCCAGCCTGAATGGATGCTTGAGTCTCTCAGAGGATCACTAGTAGAAAGACCAGTGCTAGCCAGCCCAGCTGGACCCTGTGGCTAGGATCCTTCAAGCAACTGCTCCCCTCCTGGAGTGGAATTAATCAGGCAGGGTTCTCTCATTTTGTGAATATTCTTCCACAGGTATACGCACGGGGACAGTCAATGCGATAATCCAGAGCTCCTTATTGTTTCTGAATCAACTGAGTTTTCTTCAAATTGAGCTGCCATGAAACATTTTTAGTTTTCTTCTCTCATGAATGGATGTATTTACTTTAAATGAAAATTACCCTTTATGTTCCCATGACATACGTCTTCCAGATAAATTTTATGGTGGTATCACAAAGAGCCTCCCCCCGCCCCTTTTTAATGACTGCTTCAACTGCAAACTGAAACACATGAAATGAACAGTCACGCAGGCTTCAATGATTCAAACCTCTCCCAGTTGCAACTGAAAATGGGTAAGCTACAGTGATATGAAGAGTGAACTCACTGCTGTGACAGCTGATAATGCAGAAAAGAGAAATATAAATGCCACTCCCAAAGAAAAAGTGAAGGGGCAGGGGGATGGAGAGAGAGAGGAAGGTAGTAAGAGGGAGAGAAGGAGGGTTGGAGGGGAGAGGAAGAGAGAGAGAGAACACGTGCTAGCTGTCTGGAATAAACAAAATCTGTTAGCTTAAGAAAGAAATATACTTGGGTTTGGTCTATCAAATGGCCCTATTTACAAGACTACCTTTGATTTATAAAATAATCAGCAGAAATCCTGTCCCACCCCGCAATCTGTAGGGAACAACATGCCACCAATGTAACTTTGGCTTTGTTACAGGATGTCCCTGGCTAAATAAAATCTAGATCTGGCCTCTGTTCTCTGCTGTTCTAAATGAGCCTAGCCAGCCTGGCCCATGTTTTTTCATTTCATTTTCTGGAGCCAAATGACTACCATCTGCTGTCACGAAGCTGTCACACAATCAGTAATGGCAGATTTCTAAGGAATGAATATATGACAGTCCAGCTACTATCTAGCAGGCAGGGAACAGCAACCCATTTGAAAAGAAACAGCAGTGGTGTTCTCCCACTTCTCAGCAAGTGCATTGTAATACAAATCTTTATTTGGACTCAAGATGTTGACAGGTCAATTGAACAGAATAAGTCTAGTTTATGATGCAGTTGTCAGAACTGGTTAAAGCAGGAGTCTGTTTACCGACATCCTGAGATATTCCAACAATTTTTCTTGCAAACCAGCACCTTGAGGTTAATTACTTTACCAATTTGAGTAAATGGCAAGCCATATTCCCATCTGTCTCCATTAGTTCCCCACTATTTCTCAATTTATGATGACTGGGGTCAAGGCTATGGTACAAAAGAAGAAGTAATAAAGCATGAATGGAGTAATTTTCTGTTTATACAAATGTGGTAGCCACAGCATAAATAAGGCAACGACATTTTGAACATGCATATTCTTAGCTTTGAAACCTCTGGATGCTAACTATATTTATAGTAAATGTGTCTCCTAATTTGTAAGCGTAAAACAAATACAAGTGACAAACTGCACTTCCCATATTTATGGGCTGCATGCTAAACCCTGATATCACAAGCAGCAGGCCCTTGGTTGGTCTCACAGTAGAAGCCAAGTCATTAAAAGATGCTAAAAGGCCTAAAAGAGTTGATTTTTCTTAAGCTTTGTTGCCCACCCAAAGCAAGCCCTTTGGGACAGCAAGATATGTCAGACTTCTATGTTGGGGCTAACATAAAGTAGTAGTGAATATTTTACATTTCAGGCAAACATTTCTTGCTACATAGGAGTCAATGTCAGAATCCCTTAAAATCTCTTTAGAAGTGGAACTGAGAATATATTTAGGTACCAATGTCTTCTTTCTTTTTCTTTTCTCTTTCTTCTTCCCTCTTTTTCTTCTGCCTTTCTTCCTTTTTTGGTTTCTGTCTCCCATCCTAACCATTATAAAATAAAATAAATCATAAAATAAATGTAAAATTTTATGTGCATATGCTCTCACTTAAGTCGTAAATATATAATATATTTTGACTTTGAATTCCACAGCAAATTATTTCAGTATTCAAAACAATTGGCAGTTTTTAGAAGCCCTTAATATGTAATTTAAGAAGAAATCACAGCCAATTTCTCTAGTTTATTAATGGATATGGCAGATTGATATGTTTTTACCAATCTGCTTTTCTCAAACACTAGCAGTTAAAAAAAACAAAAAAGAGGGAAAGAAGATAAATTTTTGGCCACTTGCCACACATGGTCAAAGTGATCATTAATTAAGCACCAGAGTAAAAGAGATTTTACAGCAAATGAGGCATAAGACATATATTTTACAATAAAGGATTCACAACAGAATGGAAGCAGAACTACTGCCCATGATCACTGTGAAATTCTAAACTCTGACATTGTAATCATGGGTATGTACTAGTCACTTCACTTTTTTAGTCCTATCAACCATTCAAAGGGTTAGGTATTAACTCCATGGTGGAACTGAAGAAGTTAAGGTTTGTCCAAAGTCTCATGGCTATGAGAAGGCAGTGATATTTGGCTCCAAAGCCTGTTCTTTTTGCTTCTACTAGTTGTTTTCCATCTTTTAATGGCCTAGGACACCTGTCATGGTATATGGAACATGGAAAATGTTAAGCACCTTTTTTTAAATGAAAGGAAGAAAAAGCACTAGACAATACCATCAATGGATAGAAAACAGAAGGCCCAAAGATCTTTAGATGAATGTACAGAGCCTTGCTTTTGCCATTTACCAATGCAAATTTTGGGGAGACTGCAGATGCGAACCTGAGCCCATTCTTCTGCAGTGGGCCAGGGCCAGCAGGAGTCCTCAAAAGTCCTTCACCTGCTCAAGCCTCCTCTTCAATCCCATGCCTAATACACAGCAGACCCTCAGTAAACAATGAGTGGTGTCGCGGAATTTGCACTCCGTGGAGCACTCAGTCTGGTGCTATGACCCACCCATGTACCCAGGCCACTACTACACATGAGGAAAGCAAGGAAGACGTCACCACAAGCTTTACCCTCTATGAGCTGTGTCTGAAGCATGGTGGGAACCCAGAAACTGAGGAACATGCTTTCCCTGGGTATGCCTGCAAAATTTTCACGGGGTTGAGTTAGTTATTGAAGAATACATAATGATTTGCTGGAAAAAGTGAGGAAATCAGATTTGAGATAGAGATTCTAATATTCGCAAAACGTGAGCGACCAGAGCCAGTTTGGCCCAAACCAGCATCTCTGACTTACTCTCTCCTCAAAACACTCTTAAAGGATTATTACCAAAACAAAGTTTCTTATCAAAATAAGATTGCTTAGCTTGGCATTTATAATACTTCCCAGTCCACCTGCTTGAATGCATTTCCTGCCTCATCTCTATGCATATTCTTCCTTACATATCTCATTAATTTACTGTCCTCCGAAATACCTTGTCCATCCCTCATCTCTATGATTTGCCCACATTGTTACCCACTCCTGGATGCCCTTCTGCCAGCTGATCCCAACTGTACTCATTCGTCATCGTCTGGTCAAGTCCCACCTCTCCCTCCTCCACACTGAGTCACCCAGCGCTCCATCACATGAGGCTCTGCATCGCCTCTTAAATTTTAAAGCGTCTGTGTCTAGTTTCTTCAATTAAGTCTTCAGCTTCCCAAGGACAGGGAGCACATTTTAAACTTCCTCCTGTTACTTTTAGCAACTTTCAAGGATCTTTTAAATATCTGTGTAATTGATAGCCATACCTGATTTTCAACATGATAAAGTTGGTTTCCCTTTGTTTGGGGGGCAGAGAAATATTGCAAGGAGGAAAATACAGAAGATAATTTTTCCAGGGGTCAGTGGTGTCGGCCACCCTCTCCAAGAGGATGCCACTGATCTAATCCGTATGAGATATGGGGTGAACTTGGTATGTTAATGTCATTTAAATGCACATATTTCTGCTCTCCCAGAGGTCAGCCAACAAACTGTCACTTTCTTCTCTATGTGAAAACTCACAGCAATGGTGTGAAGATCCGAGAGACGCTGTGCTGGGGTAAGAGCTTCTGGGGAGTGAGAGATTCTCAAGACACACGTGGTATTCTCAGTGTGCACATAGACTCTGAGCCAGTCCAGAAATCGTTCTTTCTCTACTTGTGAATTTTCTCCCTCTGGGGAGTCACATATTTCCAAGTTAAATTGTATGCCATACACTCTCCCCAAGAAAGTATGAGAGTAACAGGCTAAATTTGAGAGATTGGGCTGTGTTATGGTAAACACAAAGGTAAAATTTGGGAGACACACCTAATCAAATGTGGTAGATGGAACATTTCCTACACATGGTGTCTTTAAGAATTAAACTTTGAAAACAAACAAAAAAAAGGCGGTGCCTGTGGCTCAAAGGAGTAGGGCTCTGGCCCCAGATGCCAAAGGTGGCGGGTTCAAACCCAGCCCCGGCCAAAAAACTGCAAAAAAAAAAAAAAAAAAAAGAAAAGAAAAAAGAATTAAGCTTTAAGAATCAACTGAGGTTAGACCAGCAAGACACCAAAAGGCCTAGAATGCTACCTAAGGTCGAAGGCACCTTTAGGGAATTCTGCTTTGCTTTTGCTCACTTTGGAGGTTGGACAATTGTCAACAGCCTTAGGAGATGGATGCAGAATTTTTACCACCCACATACTGGCAGGTTCCTGTGCTTCCCAAGCCAAACAGTCTCTGCTTCGCTGAGAACGCAGGTTCTCCACTCTCTGGTCCAACCAGTGGGAACATAAATGTTTGTATGGAGCTCCTACAGCCTAGGCTTACATGTCAAGGAGTCATCATGAAAACTGGTAGCCATTTTTTACTAAGTTGCCTTAAAACCCAGAGGGCAGTAGAGCAGAGTGGGGTGATAGCGAGGGGTAGCAGGTAAAGCTGGTCCTGTGGTCCTGCACAGATAAGGATAGCTGACAAGGGTTGAGAGGTCTCATTAAAGGAAAGAGAGAGGCAAAGGAGAGCTGCTCCTCCAGAAGCTGTATCTGTGCTTAAGAAACAGTAGAGGAAATCAAGTAATCACGTTCCTGACATGCCCCCTCCTTGCACAAGGTGTGCTGGGAGGGCAGTTACAGAAGTTCCACCCAAACTTGAGGAATGGAGGTGCCAGTATCACCAAAGACCATGATGTTGGGGGCCTGCCTGATGTGTACACTACTGTGTCTCCAGGGCTGGTAAGGTATCTGGACAATAGTAGGTGCTTAATAAACATTTCTGGAATAAATACAAATGAATGAGTAGAAGTAATAAATGAATGGAAGATGGTATTTGTAAGCCCAATCTGAATAACCGGGATCTAGAGATAGTAAGGGAAAACGGCCACAAATGTCAAGCGAGTAGACTGGTGTCATTTCCCACAACCCACTCTTCTTCTCACAGCAACAAATGAGGAATGGGTGTAGGGTGGGAGTTTTGCTCTTCAGGTCTGGTGTAAGTGGAATTTCATGTGCATAATCTTGTAATAAACTTATTATTGTTGTCATTGTATTGATGCAGGACAGGAAAGCTCTACAACCACTGCCTTGGCCCTGGCGGTGCTGATGCTGTGATGGACGAAGAAACCGGCTTGAAAAAGAACCAACCACCTGTGCAGAAAACACTGGCGCCTTGCTGTCTGCTCCTCGTGC
>CAUYRH010011204.1:0-21504 GCA_963574655.1 Perodicticus potto | reverse complement strand
TTCTATTTGATTCCAAATGTCTATGTCTCTATTTTTGTGCCAGTACCATGCCATCTTGACCACTATGGCTTTGTAGTACAGCCTAAAGTCTGGTATGGTGATGCCCCCAGCTTTGTTTTTATTACTAAGAACTGCCTTAGCTACACGGGGTTTTTTCTGGTTCCATATAAAACGCAGAATCATTTTTTCCAAATCTGGAAAGCACAATGTTGGTATCTAAATAGGGATGGCATTAAATAGGTAGATTGCTTTGGGAAGTATAGACATTTTAACAATGTGGATTCTTCCCAGTCATGAGCATGGTATGTTCTTCCATTTGTTAATATCCTCTGATGTTTCCTTTCTTAGGATTTCATAATTTTCTTTACAGAGGTCCTTCACCTCCTTTGTTAGGTATACGCCTAGGTATTTCATTTTCTTTGAAGCTATGGTGAAGGGAGTTGTTTCCTTAATTAGCATCTCATCTTGACTGTTATTGCCGTATGCAAAAGCTACTGACTTGTGGATATTGATTTTATACCTGAGACATTACTGTGTTTTCTGATGACTTCTAGGAATCTTGTGGTTGAGTCTTTGGGGTTCTCTAAGTATAAGATCATGTCGTCAACAAAGAGGGAGAGATTGACCTCCTCTGCTCCCATTTGGATGCCCTTTATTTCCTTGTCTTGCCTAATTATATTGGCTAGCACTTCCAGCACTACGTTGAATAGTAATGGTGACAGAGGACAACCTTGTCTTGTTCCAGAGGAAAAGTTTTCAGTTTTACTCCATTCAGTAAAATATTGGCTGTGCATTTGTCATAGATAGCTTCGATCAGTTTCAGAAATGTGCCACAATATGCCTATACTCTTCAGTGTTCTAATTAGAAAAGGATGGTGGATTTTATTGAATGCTTTTTCTGCATCTATTGAGAGGATCATATGATCTTTGTTTTTGCCTCTGTGAATATGGAGGATAACGTTTATGGACTTGCATATGTTAAACCAGCCTTGCGTCACTGGGATGAAACCTACTTGATCATGATGTATGACTTTTTTAATGATAAGCTGTAATCTATTGGTTAGGATTTTGTTGAGAATTTTTGCATCTATATTCATGAGTGAAATTGGTCTGAAATTCTCCTTTTTAGTCAGGTCTATTATGTGAAATTCAGATTTTAGCATTCCTAAATAAAAGTTTTAGTGGAATACAGTCATGCTCATTCATTTAAAATTTATAATTGTCTATGGCTGATTTTGTGCTACAATGTCAGAGTTGAGCAGTTTAAATAGAGACCATATGGCTTGCAAAACCTAAAAAAATACTTACAGTGAGTCCCATTACACAAAAGCTCTATGATTCCTCATTTATCCATCAGGAAAATATGTTATACTTCTCTTTTTGTTCTATGACTTTTATAATTAGAAATTTTCACAAACTAGAAGTGAAATTAATCTTGTGTGGAAAGCTTTGGTTTAGTATTATAAGTCACTGAGCAATTCAATTTTCTTCCAGAGCAATAACTTTTCTGTTCCTTCTAACTTATAGTCTCATTTCTGGAATCCAGAGTGCACTTTAATAAGATATCCTTTTCACTAAAATCTTTGAACAATGACAAAATAGTAACATTCATAGTAAAACTATGTGACATATATTAGCATTTTACATTTATTAAGGGTTTATCTTCCTCCATCAAAGTAACACTCTAGGTTTGTGCTTCCTGTTTCAGGTAATTCAGCTGCAAGAATCCAGTATGCAAATTCTTTTCTTCTTTTTGATCTGTCAAACCTAGAGGACTGCGTTACATCCTTACCATTACTTCATGGTAATATGGGGCAGTATCAGCTCTAAACATCCTGTCCTCACATGACAATGAACAGCTGTAGAAATGGGGAGGACTTTGTTTGTGTAACTCTTTTATAAAAGGTAAAATTTGCCTAACTCTTCCCAGAAGATTTCTCCTAAGATCTTATTAGCCATAGTTTCAAAACATGACTGTATCTAAACAATTCTTCGGGAAATGTTAAATAGAACAAATTGGAGTGGGGCACCTGCAGCCCAAAGCCACAAGTGGCCTTCTTGATCACCTCTATTGAATCAAAACAAATCATTTAGATCCAGTCAAAATACTGTTCTCAAGGATCTAGAAGGCCACATGTGGCCCCAAGGCTGCAGGTTGCTCACCTCGGTATGAATAGGCAACCAAGAGTATCTTGTCCCAGTTTCTAAATTTACATTTCTGTTTGTTTCTATATTTTTTCCATGTAAAAATGCATTCATTGTCTTTAAGTAAAATTAGATAGCACATAAATTAAGAAAATTTAAGCTTCATGAAATCCAAAAAGACACAACACCTCATGGGGAAAACATACTCCCCTAAATGTATAAATATGAAGTAGAAAGTGATACTAATAAAAAAGTAAATGAAAACAATTTTAACATGTTAGGCCAGAGAATTGACAGAGAAAGGTCTTTAAATGTATAAAAAAAAGTTCAAGTGCAAAGGATGTAAAGTAAGACACACAACCAAAAACCTTGGATAGAAATTAAATTGAACACCTCTGCTCAGCTCTTTGATTCTCTTAAAAATGGAGTACAGTCATTGAGAGTGTATACTTAGGAGTTTGACAGCGTGGATTAACTGCTATTGCCTCTATTTACAGTTGTGGGACCATGGGGAAATTACTTAATCATCTTAATTTTTGAGTTACTCTTTCCATAAGTGGGAATTATAAAAATTCCTAACATAATACCTATTTCCAGTGCCTCTTATTTCTTTGTCTGTCTACCTGGGAAACTAGAAAAGTCAAACACTCTCCTTGGCATCCTTTCTTATAGCTAAGGTTGATTATGTGACCCTATTTTGGTTACGAAATCTAAGAAGAAGCCTTTTAGGGGTATGTCTGTAAAAGATTTAGCTTTTCATACAAAAACAGAGAGATTATTTTGGCTATCCTTTCTCTCATTTTTCCTGACTTCAGGAAATATGTATATGTGTTTAATTAGTGATAGACCCAGTAATCAGAAGATGCAATAGGGTATGTTAGGGAGTTATGTGTTCCTCATTACTGTGATAATTTGTGCACCTTGGAGGTGTGCAGATAGTTGAATCTGCTATGCCCTTTGCTATGATTAGGTAAAGAAAAGTTAAATAAGATAGCAACAATGTGGTCAAGTATAATTATATTAGGCCTTTAAAAACCCACCCTGTGGCTCAAAGGAGTGGGGTGCTGGCCCCATATACCAGAGGTGGTGGGTTCAAACCCAGCCCTGGCCAAAAACTGCAAAAAAAAATAAATAAATAAAAAATAAAAAAATTAAAAATAAAAACCGACATTTAAAAAAACTCAGTGCTAGTCGTTGGTATCTTTATGATTTAGCTGACTAGATTTGTGTTATACATGCTCTTATCTCACAATTTTATTCATTCTCAATTACATCCTGACAGTTCTATGACTCAAGACTTTTGGTCTTTTGTCTGTTATCTATGGCTGAATTAAAGCTACTTCTCAGTATTTTTCTTTATAGAAAAATTTTTGTCCCTTCTGTTTCTGCCAGCAGGAGCAATTATTGGAGAAGCTCAGCTATTAAGTTGGGTGATCACATTGTGTATATGTGCAGAGGGAAACCCAGTGGATCAAGTCTAGGAAAAAATAATTATTTTAGTAATTTTAGTTTTAAGATCTACTTATATATCATTTCAGCAAAATTATTATGGTTTTGTTTTTAAACTTTTTTATGGTGTTTTTTAATTTAGTGACTTAAAGATTTAAATTTATATGGTTTTATATCTGTACAAGATAATAAATATATTGAAGGCTAGGTAATAAAGTAATGATGCTGTCTATAATTCTGATGAATATGTGTTTAATAACTTTTTATTCAGCCACACTTTATCTATTATTATCTAATAACCATCTGTGTAGAGAAAACTAAATCTGATGTAAAGCTTATAACATTACATAGCACTCAACTACTGGAACATCTAAGAACTTTTACAAAAAAAGATGAGGTACGTAAACCCACAAATAAATTAGCTCAAACAACTGTTATCCTCTTTTACTACATCTTATATAGAAGATTAGAAATCCAGATGTTAACATTAATTCTTTATTTTTCAAGTATTGAATTGCAAGGAAATTTTGAACATTTTTGTTTTGTTAGTCTTTAGCTACTTTTTAATTGACTCAGAGAAATGTTCTGTAGAGATAAGGTCATATGCACATACAGTATGAGTTTTTGCCAAGTTTTCTTAACTAAAATTTAATCTAGGTTCAATGAACAATATAGGTCCATATAAATAAGCATAAGGCTGTTTAATTCACTCAAGGTTTTGTTTAATTCTAATGGAATACAAGTTTCCCTGTAAATATTAAGATAACAGTTTTTCTTGTATTTAATTTATGACAGTATTAATTTTACTAATGAACTTGCAAGGTAAAAATATTTATTTTAATGGTATAGTAGATAAGTTGTGATATTTTATAATTACAGCATAGTTTCAAGGTCTTAGACATGAATATATGAGATGATTTCATGAAATCAATATAGGAATGAGAAAATTTTGATGGAAAAATATCTTAAGTTTTTAAAAATGTCTGTTGTACAGAGATTAATATAAACTTTTATAGATTGATTTAAAATGGAATAAAATTAAATATGTAATAATTGCCTTTTACTGATTTGAATTTGATTTATTGGATGAATTAAAGACATTTTCCTGTACATTTTAATTTTAGTTTTTTGCAATGATCTCTGAAAGAAAAGGTAAGAATGCTTTAATTTGACTGAAAATGTTTCTGGCTTTGACTCACATTTTGAAGTATTAATAGAAGGTTATAAATTTTACCATACTGCAAGCATATTTTCTGAATCTCTTCTCACACCATTGTAGCCTGTTTTTAGATTGACTAAACAGGCGATTTTATAAGGAACTATGTGTATGAAAATCCCATTGGTAATTGGAATGACACTTTTTAAAGCATTTTAGTGCTCTTTTATAAGGACAATGATACACAGGAAAAAGGAATTTACTGGAGTCTTCTATTGGAACCTTGTATTACCTTGTATTAATTTAGTTTCCTGAATATAGTAGTCCTTTCTAATCCATAATTTTGCTTACCTTCAGTCAAAGGAGATCTGAAAATGTTATAGTGTTTTGAGAGAAAGAGATACCATCTTAACATAATTTTATTATAGTACATTGTTATATATTTTTATAATTATTCTGTTTTTTTATAAGTTATTGTTGTTAATAAAATAATTTGATCAGGACAGCCAACCCTACTTGCTCTTGGCTACTTGCCTTGTTTCCCCCCTTTTTCTATAAAGCTGAAGGGTGTAATAACTGAAGTCCCAGTGGCTGAATGCTGACTTGACTTTCACTGGCTATTTAATACATAACATAAGTCACCATATAATTGTTTCTTCAGTTGTATCTCAAGGACTTGGGCCAGCTTTTGTCCAGTTCAAACCAGTTGGGACCATTAACACTTTGGGACTGTGCAAATTTCCTATAGTTGGCCTTTTGAGGGCCTCCAACTCCATCCTTAGATCATGCTAATGCTGCCAGTTTTTGTACCTAGGTCCTATGCAATACCATGAACCTCTACTATGCTTACACAGAATAAGCCTTTTACATCATTTTCCCTACTGCCAATGTACTTTCTCCAGGCTTTAGATGAGATCACTCTCCTAAACCTTATCTTTGGGGAGGTGAGGATTTGAAACTATTTTTCGGCTTTTTCCCTCTCCTCTCTTGGTGGCCTTGGGATTAAGTCTTTTCTCTTTTGCAAAACCCATGTCACAGTGATTAATTTACTGTTTTTGGGCAGAATGAACCTGGACCTGGCTGATGACATTAATATCTTACTGTGCCTAATTTATAAAGTAATAGGTATGTATGTATAGGAAATGCATGTATAGGAAAAATCATAGTATATATTGGGTTCTGTACTATCCACAGTTTTAGGCACCCTCTGGGGATAGAAAGCGCATGTATCCTTTGCAGAAAAGGCAGAGACTACTGTATAGTAATAGAAATCTAACATGAATAATAAGCTCAACCAATTAAAACTATTATTAAAATAAGAATTAACTATTTTGGCAAATATTTAATATAATTAAAACACCTCCATTTAAATTTTTATAGAAATTTAATATGCATGAAAAGGGGACACTACTGTTCTTCAGCTCTTTTCTGCTCCCTCCCAACATGTATAGAACCATTTGACATCAAAATAGGACCACATAATAATTACCTAGGAGCTTATTCTTGCCACAGCTTGTTCTATATTATTTAGAATACCAGATATTCTGGGTAATATGGATAAAACTGTTAAGTTTACTATTTAGGAAATAATGTTACAGAAGAACAAAAGAATGCTGTTGTCTCAAGAGCCATCTTTTTTTGTTTTATATACATGGAAAGGTGAGTGGTTCAAGGGCTCCACATGTCTCCTGAAACATAGCTCTGATTACGCCATTCCCAAACTCACCAACATTTCCTGGCACACCATTAACTATTACGTAAATGCAAAGGCTTCAACCTGTGTATTATGGCCTTGTTTGGTAGATAGTGAGAGATTTTGACTTGTGTAGGGACAAAGGCCTTGCCTTGGTGCTGACTCACCCTCTGCGCAACTGCTAACCTGGTGAAGGGAGAATAATGCTCTGCTAATCTGGGAATTACCCAGTCCTAGGGCCAGGCAGCCCAGGCCCAATGGGATCTGGAAAGTGACTTAGAGTAAACTGAGGCTAAATACCATGTCATTAGCTGTTCATCAAAGTGATCTGATGACATTTGAACCATGAGGAGAGCCCAGTCTAGACACCATAAAACAAGAGCTCACACCATATCCAGAACCCTTTGTTGCAAGGGGCCTGGTCGTTGACTTTGACAAATATGCCTTGCTCTTACTCTGTAAACTTGCTTTCCTTTAAACTTTGTTTTGTGCATACCTTGCTTTTGTTGTGTCTGAGCATTCTTTGGCCGGGAGCACACTAAGAACTGCAAGCAGACAACTGCTCACAGATAACCTGACACCCACTCATTTCCTTTCCAGTGCTGTCTTCTCTATTCTTCACTGCACCCCCCAAATATTCTAATCTTCTACAGTATCAGTTAATTATATTACATTATTCAATTCCAAAAACATGCCTTATGCTTTGCTGTATATGAGCTTTGCATACTAGGTCAAACAGTTAACTTTGCAAACTCATCCTAGAAAAAATGCTACATACCTCATTGCTGAATATTACTATGGTTACCAGATGGCTGAGGGGAGTACTCTGAACATGACCATAGTGATATTCACCAGCGAGGTATGTAGCATTTTTTTTCTAGGATGAGTTCATTAACTTAATTGTCTGAACTTGTATCCTGTTTACACACAAATGCATGCATTTATATAGCAAAACCCTACTTGCTTTTTTAGTCCTATGTTAGATTTACTCTTTTGTGTAGATGTTTCTGATTATACCAACCAGATGAAATTTCTCTTAATTTAAACCCCATAGAACTAATGGTACTAATCTTATTCTGTCTTCCACTATAGGAATATGTGTAATTTTATTTCATTTCCACTCTCCACTCTGCTGGAATTTCTTTGAAGTAAAACTCAAATTATATTCCCCATTATATCCCCTGTAGCAAAAAGATGCTAAAGAAATGAATGCTTTATTGAACAGAAGATATAAGATATGGAATCTTCCTTAACTTCAGTGTCTTTAGTTTAATTCTCAGAATATACAGTGACAGATCAACCTATTGACTGACCTATTTAAACAGCAAATAGTTTGGACAAATTATCATATCTTTGATCTTAGTCTTTCAAAATAATAACTGAAAGATTCATTTGGTTGTGTAAATAAGAGGAAATCCACATAAATGAGACAAAGGTCAAAATGTAAACATCCCCAATAAGCCTGGAACAGAGTGTATTTAGTCCAGTGATTCTCAACCTTCTTAATGTCACAACTCTTTAATACGCTTTCTCATGTTGTGGTGACCCCCAAACATAAAATTATTTTCAGTGTTACTTCATAACTATAATTTTGCTACTGTTATGAATCATAATGTAAATATCTGATATGCAGAATGTATTTAGGTGACCCCTGTGAAAGGGTTGTTTGACCTCCCAAAAGGTCCCAACCCACAGGCTGAGAACCGCTGCTGATTTAGTCTAATCTTATCTCTTTGTTTACTATGATAATATTTAAGGGTAACTACATTGTACAGAGACACAATGGCAAGTGTGGAGTATAATAAACTAACCTTTTGGGAAATATTAATCACAAAAATCACTTGTTCACAGTGCAACTAAAATCTTCTAGCTTTTGATACTGTGTGATACATGCCTAAAGAGGAAACAAAATAACAATTAAAAAAATAGGATAGCTTCGCCTACTATCTTGCTTTCAATCCATGTCTGAAATAAAAGGAACTTTATTTTTTATGACATAATATCTTCATTTATTTATTAATATAATTTTACTGTATATATTTAAGATGTGTAATGTTTTGATATGCATAACAGTGAAAGGATTACTACAGTCAGGACAATTAACATATCCCTCATTTCAAGTAATCTTTTTTATTAATTTTGTGGCAGGACCACCTAAAATCTACCCTCTTAGTAACTTTTCAGTATATACTACAGTAGTATTAACATTCATGCTGTACTTTAGATCTCTAGACTTATTCATCATATAACACTGAAAGTGTGTGCCCTCATACCTTTATCTGCACCCAGCTTCCACCTAGTCACTGGTTCAATCTAAGGTGACTACCATTCTTTTCTACATTCTATGTGCTTGACTTTGTTTTTTAAAGCTTCTACATAGAGGCAGATTGGGCAGTATTTGTCTTTCTGTTTCCTTTGGAATAATGTCCTTCAGTACATCCATGTTGTTGCAAATGGCAGGATCCCCTTTTATAAGAGCAAATAATGTTCTATTTGTATATATGCCACAATTTCTTAATCTATTTGATTGATGAGCAATTAGTTGTTTTAGTATTTTAACTATTGTCAATAATGCCAAAATCAGTGCAGATATCTCTATGAGGTGCTAATTTCATTTCCCTGATGATTAGTGGTATTGAACATTTTTTATATGCCTGTTGGCTATTTTTATGTCTTCTTTTAAAGAAATGTTTATTTAGGTTCTTTGCCTACTTTTTAATTGGGTTATTTGTGTTTCTTTTTCTATTGAGTTTTGTGTATTCCTTATATATTTAGGATAGCAACTTCATATACAAAAATAGTTCACAAATATTTCAACCTTATCTGGAAGATTTCTTTTCATTTTGTGGATTGTTTGCTTTGTTTTGTGCACAAACTTTTTAGTTTGATTTAATTCCACTTGTTTATTTTTGCTTTTGTTGCCTGGGCTTTGGTTTCCCATCCAAAAAATCGTTTCCAAGCCCAATGCCATTTTCTCAAACGATTTTTCTGTGTCATGTATAATACTTTAGGATTTAACCTTGGGAAGCAAGGATGGTTCAACATACACAAATCAATTAATGTGATATACCACAATAATAGAAGGAAGGACAAAAAAAAACCAACAACACAAAAAAGCAAAAACATATGATGATCTTAATGGATGCAGTTAAAAAAATTTAAGAAAATTTGATATCCTTTCGTGGTAAAGTTCTCAAAAATTTGATATAGGAGGTATATACTTCAACACAGTAAAGGCCATATGTCAGAAGCCCACAGCTAATGTCATACTCAATGGTAACAAAGATCAGGAACAAAACAAAGATAACCTTTTTTGGCACTTCTATTGAACATAATACTTTATGTTCTAGCCAGAGCAGTTGGGCAAGAAAAGGAAATAAAATATATTCAAATTAGGTAGGAAGAAATAAAATTGTCTCTGCAGATGGCATGATTTTTTATTAGAAAACCCTAAAGACTCCACCAAAACATTGTTAGTACCAATAATGAACTCAGTAAAGTTGCAGGATATAAAATAAACATACAAAAATCAGTAATAGTACAATAAACTATACCAAAAAGAAATCAAGAAAAAAAAATCCCATTTACAATGGCATATGAAATACTTTAAAATGAATTGGTGTTATGAATCATATTCTTACAGATCTTGTGATAAATTTTATTATTTTTGTCTAGTTTCTTTAGTACTTTTCTTGTGGTTTTTAACATGAATTCCTTCTTTGCCACACTCCTTAGGAAGATTTATGATGTTGGATGCAGCCTGATTTTGAATCTTTCATTTGTAAGCTAATTCTAGTTCTCTTTACCTACCTTGTCCAGTGTTTCAAATTCCTATTGTATAGGAAGGGAAGGAAATCTTCCCCCAAAATTTAGTCTGCAGTGATATAACATTTTGAAATAGAACCTATCAAAGCCCATCCAAGTTTCTAACATATTTCTATTTTAATAATTGTGACAAAATCAATATAAATTTAACTAAATATTATGTCACCCATCTAGGTAGCATCGCCAGAATAAGAGGAACTATATGACACATTGTATTCTATTTTTCAACTTTGTTTGAAAAATAGCAAAAGTTATATATTTTTCAAAGGTTCTTTAAATCTTCGTAATAGATGCTTGTAAACAGAAATTAGCTAAGGGTATGAGTCCTAGAAATGGAATGAGGATTTTAAGATCTAAAGTTATATAATACTTTCTATTTCCTCAATTGGCCCTATAAAAAAGAGACAGGAGGAGAGAAAGAAAGAGGAGAATTGAAATCTTGGGGGCTTATCATCAGCGGAATGGAAAGCTATTTTTCTATCTTTGTGTCTTTGTCTCTCTTCACTCTGTCCCTCAATCCACTGTCTTCACTCTCTCTCATACACAGCTGTCTTTGATAAAAAGTTTCTAAAAGATATCTGTAGGTGTAAGTTGTTATTATTATTATTATTTTGTTTGCTTGATATTTTCTGCAACATGACACTGATGTAAGATTTCTATACATCTGCTGAGAGGTTTGTTCAAGTAAGCTAAATAGTTTGTATATATAACTTCAAATGAGCTTTCTCCTTATGCAGCTTTTCTCCCTCAGCTCTGGGTCAGCTGCTTCAGTAAGTGTGCTCTGATTCAAGAGTGACTCTTTTCTGGGCCTTCACTAAAGATTAGATCCTAAATTTTGCTCTGTTTGTTAGGATCATGAATATATTACTTTGGTCATGTAGAAGACAAAGCAAATAAACTGTCAAGATAATAACAGGTTAGATAGAACTTCTGTGTATGGATTTCTTTAATTCAAAAAGAAATATTTGCTACCTATTTAGGTGACATTTTGCCTCATCTGAAATTTTAAAAGTATCAATAAAAGTAAAATGTCCTCAGTGGAACAGAAGCTCTTATTTACCAATATATATAAGTAAATGAATTTCTTAACACCAAAAATACCTCATTTCTCTGGTTACCTGTATTTGTTTTTATTGTGTAATATAATTCAAGTTTCAGATTTATCACAGCCATTATACTTCTGAGAATTTTTTTCTTTTTTTTGATTAGAGGATAAAGAGGCTGAGGAGAATATAAATGAATAAGTTTCTTGCAGCTGTGGCCAATTATAGACAACACCATTTGCTATTGATAGAATTCTTTGGTTAATACTTTATGGTCATCTGAAGATATTACGTGCTGAAATGATGAAGCTATTGTCTGACTAGATAATAACATGCATTTGGTAAAGATGACTTATTATGCAAACTAAGAGAGCACAGTTCCATAATATTCCAAAGTAAAGATGATATAAATGGCTTTTTGATGTGAACTATTTAACTATAATTTACTTTGAGTTTTTACATAATAGTAGAACAAAAATCTTTATTAGTATATAATTCAGTCTCTGCTTTCATTTGTGCTTTTTAACCTGCTTCTTCATTACGGTGTAAATTATAATTTCAGAACTAGTATGATGAAAATAGCCTAGAAATTGGGGAACACATGTGGCTATCCTGGAAATCAAAATTTCCCATTGTATTTTGTACAAACACTAGTTGTATAAGAAGGAGTCTATGCTTTAGCAGGCTGAAAATGCACATACTGTTTTGATTCTTCATGTGTGAATTAGCATGTCTCAGGCTCTGATATGACCTGTAACAAAGAAACTTGTTTTAATGTTGTTAAATCCAGCTCTCTCCAAAGTTGTTTGACCACAGAATACTTTATAATGTGTGATATCAGCTAACAGTCTGTGAAAACTTTCTCTCTGCAGGAAAAAAACTGGGGGAATATTACTCAATGCTTAGAAAAGCTAGAGTTCAGGGTATTTTTTGTGTGTCTGATAATTGATAAAATTGACATTGTCTTCTTTATTTGCCTATCTATTTGTATACCAAAAATCCCTTTCATTGAAATGCAAAACTCATGTTGGAATGCAGAGAGAATGGGGACTGAAGACCCCATTCTTGGCAAAGGAAAGCATTCTCAGAAAAAGAGGAAAATTAAAAAGTAAGCTGAGTAAGTCAGAACAAAGAAAAGTCAGCTAGTTTACATTTAAGCTAGCCATTGCTAGCAAGCTTCCTGCATTTTCTGAAATTCTAGCCTGTTGTGGATACAGCTTACAAACACCCCTGCTGGATCAATGAGCACTCTGAGGAAAAATGGTCATAGAAGAGGCTATGACAAGACCTAGAAAGATACTGGATTGTCTCCTGCCTAGTTAACAGGCAAAGCAGATACCCATTGTGGAGACTTGCATTTGCCTGGAGCAGAGATCAAGGGAGTAGCTCAAGCCCTGAGATATGGGCAGAAGAGTTTATATCCCTTATGACAGAGGATGATCCTCTGTGGTAGTGATGGGAAGAAAATTCCTTCCTTCCACTGATTCCTCAGAGATTAGTGCTGGTGGCATTTTACTCCACAGGGAACTAGTGGAGTTTAACATTTTCCTAGAAATCTGTATGTGTGATCTCAAGTGGGAGGTTCTCCCAATATAAGGTTCAGATTTTAGATTTCTCAAGGCTACCGTAAAGGTTAATAAGTATGATAGGAGCTAATATACTCAATCAGAGAAACTGCTGGCTTCTTTGTTCCTTCCCTCATTTTACCCTCTGGGCAAATAGACTTTAATAAAAACAGAGTGGAGCAAACCCTAAGTGCCATGCTGGAATCTCACAAATGGGCAATGGACCTCTGAACTCCTACTTTTTTTTTTTTGAGAGCAAGTTTTACTATGTTGCCCGGTAGAGTGCTGCGGTGTCACAGCTCACAGCAACCTTAAACTCTTGGGCTTAAGTGATTCTCTTGTCTCAGCCTCCCAAGTAGCTGGGACTACAGGTGCCTGCCACAATGCCCAGGTATTTTTTGCTTGTAGTTGTCATTGTTTTTTGGCAGGCCTGGGCTGGGTTTGAACCAGCTCCAGAGTATGTGGCTGGCACCTTAGCCACTGAGCTATAGGCCCCCAGCTGAGCTCCCACTTTCTATTCATCTCTATGTTTCAAGTCTCTTTCTTTACTGTCATTTCTAATTCAGAACTATGTTTCTTCAGTTGGTTGCTGCCAGTTTCCATAGGTCCTAGGAGAACCCTTTCCCAGGGTCCCTGGAGGTGGGACCCTGACCCTGGAAAACTAAGTTTTGATAATCCACAATATAAAAGATGGTTATTTTAATTTTAAATGTCTTAGTAAGAATATAAATATTAAAAACTGGTAAATATAAAGATAATATGTAATTATTATATAGACACATAATTTATAAATATAGTTATACACACCCAGTAAATGTTAGTATATGCCTAATATGTTTATTAACATAATTTTACCTTTTCATTGGCATTTCACTAAAGGGCTAGGTAATTGTATATTTAGTTTTCACCTAGCCTTTTTTAGAATTTGTGAATTTCAAGTACATGGAGACTCAGACATTTCAGAATGAAGTATAATTTACTTGTTTTCATAATTGTGTTTCTATGTCTGCAGAACAGACAGTTTTAGGTTGAGAAGTATTTTCCAAAGTTTTAATCAATTTTTTTTTCCACTTAAAAATCACTTTCTGGAGCTCTAATGATCTGTTTTTGTTTGAATTAGTTTTACTCTAGGCGTGATGTATATATTAAATCTGGGAGGTGGCAGGACTTTATATTTTAAGATATCTTCATTTTGCTCTTACATTTTCTTTCTTATTTTGCTCCATTGTGTTCTAGAATCTAGTTTTACTGATGCAAATAAAGTCAGATGGCATTTTGAAGTTTTTTTTCCATGTGGATGACTTGTCTTCCTTTTTGTGGAAACATTTAAAATTTTCTTTTTATACTTGCTATTCTGCAATTTCACAATGATGTGTGTGTGTGTGTATGTGCATGTGTATATATAATTCTAAATAGCTATATACTGTAGTAGTTACATACTATATATATACTATGGTATATAGCTGAGTATCTTTCAATTCCTGTATTCGGCCTTTTACATTTTTAAATGTCTTTTACATTTTTAGAATTCTGTCCTTTTCTAGCCATCTGTATTTCATAATTTCCTTTGAGTACTTTTTATTTTGTCTTTCTGGACATGTGGATTTTGTACTTATCCTAATTAGTTTCTAAAGATTGTCTTAACTCTGTCATTCTCTCCCTCCCCTTCACCATTGTCTCTCCCTTCTTTTCTGTAATGGTTTTTGAAAACTATTTTTCTTGTCTCAAAGAATTATTTTCTATACTCACTGTTGCATGGTCTGGTAGTATATCATTGTTCTCTGAATGTTCTTTGCTTTACAAATGAAATATTATTGTGAATATATGTTAGTATATTATTTTAATTTGAAAAAGTTCTGTTTTTTTCTCAAATATCTTTTTATCCTCTAGAGTCAGTTTTTCTTTTTCTCTTTTTCTTTGTCTTTCATGCTGCTAGCTCTTCTTATGTGCCAGGTAAACTTTGGTGTGTTCATATTTAAGGAAAAAAGATGAAATATCTATTTATAGAGAGTGCTCCTTGGGTGTACAAAGAAAGTGGCAGTATTGTCTTTTTGGTCTCTCTTTTAACAAAAGTTCTAACTTGCAACTCTGTGTTAGTTGGCAGAGGCAGGGTTATTTTGATCAAAGGACTTTCTCTTGGGATGAATAAGTAGAACACTCAACTGCCTTCCCAATACCTCATCCTCATTTCCATCAGTTCTTTCCCCTTCATAGCCAGCATGAAGCATAGTAGGAGGTGATAGACGAAAGAATATAGCATCCTACACCACTCAGTTAAAACGAAGACAAAAACAAAGATAAATCAGTAGGATTATGGTCAAGAAAAACTTTGGTAACAAAGCATTCTAGGGTATTTTCATTTTTTCTGTACTGTACTCTATAAAGAAGTACTTTAACAAAGAGCTGCAGAAATAATCTTTTAATTAAATTTACCTATTATTTGTCATTAAACATCTACAGAACTATTAATACAAGTTACTTCCTTAACTTGATAAATGCTATAAACCTAAGATCTCCAGTAAATACTACTCTTAAAGGAAGGATGATATGCATACCCATTGCTATCAAATTTTCTTAACAAAGTAGATACTTCACACCAACACCTAAGAATGGAATACCTAAGAGCACAGAAAAAAAAATAAGTATTAGTAGAAAAGGGATTAACTTATTTTAAATTGAAGATTATAGCATCGTATAGCAAACTAAAATAAATCCAGAAACCACTATAACTAATTAAAAATTTACCTCACTTGCTGGGTATAAGAATTACTTACATGATCAGTAACATTTCTCTATACCAGCACTGATCATTTTCAAGAGACTAAGAAAAATAAGTAAAACTCACAGTAAGAACAAATAAAGTTTCTAGTTTTAAGAAGACAAAGTTTCCATAAAGAGATTTTTAAAATTCTAATATAATAAACATAGATAATGATTGAATAAATGGGAGAGCTATTCTAGTATTCTAGGCACTTGAACGTGATGACTTTATGTAATCAAGATACCAATTTTCTATTTCTGAATCTATAAATGTAAATCCATTTAAGATTTCAGTTGGACTTTTTGAAAGAAATGATAATCACACTAAAATTTATGTAAAAATGAAAGTACATGAAGAAAGTACACCTAAGAAAAAGGTGTAAAGAAGGGGAGCCATTTCTGTATCTTTTATTAAGACATATTGCACGTCTACACCAATAAAAATATTGTGGTTTTGGCAAAAATGGAAAAAACTCATATATAGATTTGATACTGGAATTTCAGGTTCTTGGTCTCGGCGATTCGAAGAAGGAATCGACGGACCACAAGAGTAGTGGTAAGTCAGGATTTATTTACAGGAAAGAAGAATTACAAGTAGAGGAAAAACCAAACATCCAGGCAAAGAGGACCCAGGAGGGGAACAAACTCTCCTGCTCCCTCTCCAAGGTCCAGCTGAGGTCTGCTCCTGAGCTCTCTGCTCAGGGGTTTATATAGTCCCAGGGAGTTGTTTTGCCAGAACTTCTTAGGGTGTGGGTGTTTATCAGTTACAGCCAGCTGTCTAAGGAAGACCGGGCCCTGGAAACTGACATGATATTGACCAGTTAGATGTGCAAGAGGAGGAGACAGCAAGGCTCCAGTGTTTTTCCACACAGGCTTCCGGCCCTCCCGCAAGCTGGTTCCTCCATCTGCCACAGCATCAGCACTGCCAGGGCCAAGGCGGTGGTTGTAGGGCTACCTTGTCCTGCATCAGTTCTCCCTCTCCGAGTAGAAACTCTAACTGCTGTTAGGGGAAAAGGGCAAAGACTCGATCTAACTGCTTCCTGCTGAATTGGGTGATGATAGAAGGGGGGCAGTCAGGGTTTCTCCGGAGGGAGAGTGATACAGGGGTTTATGGACTCGAACCATCTTTCTTGCATGTGGCTTGATGACATTTCTGGAAAACATAAATCTGATTAGTATAATCAGTAAAAGGCAAAGGTAGAACAGTGTCAGGTTAGAAGCACCCATTCAGTGATGCTAAAAGAAAACCATAGTAGCATTTGTCTTGCTGTTTCTTAAATAATAACTTTAAATTTTCCTTTGGCTCACAAGTGTAGGTGGTCTGTGGTTGGCTGTCTTCATTGTCTGTCTCTGTAGAAGGTGGAGGGTTCCCGGATTTTACTTGTGAATGATGTATTCAGGAATTTACGCCCATAATTTTAACAGCTGTAGAAGAAGACAGGATAACAGGAAAGGGGCCTTCTCAAGTTGGGGTTAGGGAAGGTGAATTAGAGGGAAGAGTTTTGATCATGACTAGATCTCCAGGAGAGAAAAGTTCCTTCAGTGTTGAATGTGAAAATGTAGTTGGGAGGTTTTTAAGGATGTGTTGAAATTTAGCTAAAGAAGTGATATGTTTTATTAATTCTGCAGTGTCTAGATCTAGTAATAAGTTATTCATTAGAAAGGGTCTTCCATACAATAATTTGAATGGGCTACAACCAAGTTTCTGAGGTAAATTCCTTATTCTAAGGAGAACAATGGAAAGTAATTTAGTCCAAGGGAGATGAGTTTCTTGAGTTAGCTTTCGTAACTGTTTTTTGATTTTATCATTCATTTTTTCCACTTTCTTAGAGGATTGGGGCCTCCAAGAGCAGTGCAGGTGATAGTTAATGCCCAGAGCTTTAGATATTCTTTGTGTTACTGTTGTCCTGAAGGCTGGCCCATTATACTTTGCAAACTTAGAGGAAGTCCAAACCTGGGGATGATTTCATGTACTAAAGCTTTTACAACTTCTTGATCCTTTTTCGTCCTACAAGGGAATGCTTCAACCCAATTAGTAAAAGTATCTACCAATACCAGTAAATATTGTATGCCATGTACTTTAAGGAGATGAGTGAAATCCATTTGCCAATCTTCACTTGGATATCTACCATGTCTCTGTATACCTGAGGGAGCTAGAAGGTGATTTAAAGGATTGTTCCTTTGACATGTCTCACAAGTTCTTGTTATCTGTTTTATGGTTTTAAATAGGTTTTTTCCTTTAAAGAGTGCTGTAGCCATTTGATAAGTACTTTCAGTCCCAAAATGAAAAGACTGATGTAAAGTCTTAAGTATTTTCTATTGGCTAGTAGCAGGTAATAATAAGGGTCCACTTTTGTTTTGTAACCAGCCTGATGGAAGTAGTGAATAGTCTTTGGATAAAGCCCACTCCTTCTCTTTTTGGGTATATTGAGGGGCATGATTCTCAAGTGACCCCTCCTAAATAAGGGGTGCCATAGTGGAAATTATTCCTTTATGTGCTGCCATTTTAGCCTCTTTATCAGCAAGTTGGTTACCTTTGGAGACTTCATCTAAGGTCTTTTGATGTCCCTTACAATGAATAACTGTTACTTCTTGTGGAGCGTGAACGGCTTGTAACAACTTGTCTATTTCATGATGATATTTTATGGGAGAACCATTGGCATTAAGATACTGTCTTTCCTTCCAAATAGCAGCATGGGCATGTAAAATGAGGAAGGCATACTTTGAGTCGGTGTATATATTGACTTGTTTGTTTTTCCTAATTTCTAAAGCACGGGTCAAGGCTATTAACTCAGCTAATTGTGCACTGGTTCCTGGAGGGAGAGACCTACTTTCTATGACAGCATACTGGGTAACAACAGCATAGCCTGCTTTTCGAATTCCATGTTTTATAAAAGAACTGCCATCTGCATATAAAAACATCTCAGGATTAGATAGGGGAAAACTCCCCAGCTGCATAGATCTGTGCTATAATCTGTTGGCAATTATGCTCTATTTCCTCATGGGATTCAGGGAGGAAAGTGGCAGGATTTAAAGTAGCACAGGTGTGTAATTGCAGCACTGGTCCTTCTAGTAATAAGGCTTGATATTTAAGAAGGCAGCCAGAGATTGCTCTTGGAATTTTAAAGTCCAGTGAGGTCGTGAGTAGTGTAAATAATTAGATCTTTTCCTAAAGTTAGCTTGGTTGCTTCTGTGGTCAGGAGGGCCACAGCTGCTACAACTTGCAGACATTGTGGCCATCCCTTGGCCAAGGTGTCAATTTCTTTACTCAGATATGCTACAGGTTGTAGAACTGGACCCCGGTATTGGGCCAAAACTCCCAGGGCAATTCCAGTTCGTTCGTAATGTACAGATTGAACTGTTGTCCAGTGGGAAGACTCAAAGCAGGGGCCTGCAAAAGAGCAGTTTTTAACTGTTGGAATGCCTTATTTGCTTCCGGTTCCCATTCTAAAGTGACTAGGCCCTCTTTTTGAGCATTTTTAATTAAAGAATAGAGTGGCTTGGCTATTTCACTGTATCCAGGAATCTAGAGTCTGCAAAGGCCTGTAATTCCTAAGAAGCCTCGAAGTTGTCTGAGAGTTCGAGGTTTAGGGTGAGCTAATATTGGTTCTATTCTTTCTTTTCCCAAGGCTCTCTTCCCTTGTGAAGGTTGGAGACCCAAGTAGTGAACCCCTGGGACACATAATTGGGCCTTAGCCTTGGAAACTTTGTACCTACCATCAGCTAGAAAGTTTAAGAGAGCCTGTGTAGCTTTGTGGCATTCCTCTGTATTTGAAATTCCTAAAAGAATGTCATCTACGGCTTAGTGCCTGTGGCTCAACGGGCTAAGGCGCCAGCCACGTACACCTGAGTTGGTGGGTTTGAATCCAGCCCGGGCTCGACAAACAACAATGATGGCTGCAACCAAAAAATGGCCGGGCATTGGGGCGGGCACCTGTGGTCCCAGATACTTGGGAGGCAGAGGCAGGAGACTCGCTTGAGCCCAGGAATTGGAGGTTGCTGTGAGTTGTGGATGCCATGGCACTCTATCCAGGGTGACAGCTTGAGGCTCTGTCTCAAAAAAAAAAAAAAGAATGTCATCTACATACTGAATAAGAGTTGCTGCAAGATATGAAAAATGACTCAAGTCTTTGGCCAGAGCTTGTCCGAACAAGTGAGGACTGTCTCTAAAGCCCTGGGGTAACACAGTCCAAGTAAGCTGGGTATTGGAGTCAGAGGGGTCCTCAAAAGCAAAAAGTTACTGGGAATTTTCATGAAGTGGAATGCAAAAGAAGGCATCTTTTAAGTCTAAGACCGTGAAATAGGCAACCCTTTCAGGGATAGGAGACAATAAAGTATATGGATTGGGAACTACAGGATGGAGAGGAATGACTGCTTTGTTTATAATGTGGAGGTCTTGGACTAGTCTCCAAGTTCCATTCGGCTTTGGCACTCCTAGGATAGGAGTGTTACATGGACTATTACAAGGTATTAATAATTTCTGTTGCTTTAGATTCTGTACTATGGGTATTAGTCCATTCTTAATGTCTGTTTTTAGAGGATATTGTTTTTGATTGGGGTAGGTGGTGGGATTTTTTAACTTAATTTGGACTGGTTGAGCATATTCTGCTCTCACCACCTATCCCTCAGTAGCTCACACTTCTGGGTTAATTTCTGTCTCTAATAAGGGAAGGCATAATACAACTTCTTGTCCCATATTCATGTAAATGGTTGTTCCTGCTTTGGTGAGTATGTCCCTCCCCAACAGGGGAGCAGGATTTTCAGGCATGATTAGGAAGGCATGAGAGAACAGCCAGTCATCCCAATTGCAGCTTAAAGGCTGGGAGAAAAATTTGGTAACCAGCTTTCCAGACACCCCTTGTATAGTTACCGATTTGGGAGATAAAAGACCAGGGTTAGAGAGAAGTACGGAAAAGGTTGCTCCAGTGTCCAGAAGAAATTTTATCTCCTGGCCCTCTGCTATAAGGCAAACCTGGGGCTCTTGAGGGGTGATGACACAAGCTGGAGCCATGAGAATCTGCCCCGGGCACCCTCAGTCCAGTTTGGGCGCTGATGGGGTTACTGTCCCAGGAGGCCTTCGCCTCTGGGGACAGGCCACCCTTCAGTGGTTACCCTTGCATTCTGGATAGGGGCCAGGTGGCTTGCCCAGCTGGTGGTACTGCTGGGGGCAGTCTCTCCTGAAGTGGCCAGTCTGACCACATTGGAAGCACTTGTTTTTAGCTCTTCTGATTTCCCTCTGCCCCTGAAAGTCGCTCGTTTGTCAGAGTGCCATTACTAGAGCTGTCATTCTTTTCTGTTCCCTTCTCTCTTTTTCCTCCTTTCTCTCCTGATCTCGGTTATAAAAGACCATAGTGGCCATTTTAAGAAGATTCTCCAGGTTATGGTCTGGTTCTAGAGCCAATTTCTGGAGTTTCCTTTGAATGTCTGGAGCCGCTTGAGTGATAAATTTGTCTTTCAAAATAATATGACCCTCTATGGAGTCAGGTGTCAATTGGGTGTGTTTTCTCATTGCCTCCCTAAGCCTTTCAAGAAAGGCTGAGGGATTCTCGTTTTGCTCCTGGCAAATAGTGGACAATTTGTCATAATTCACAGGCTTTTTCTTAGACCGACGTAAACCTTATAGGATACATGTTAGAAAATGTTTACGCCACCAGTCACCTTCTTTCTCGGGGTCCCATTCGGGATCCTGAAGGGGAACTGCCTGTCTTCCTGTGGGGTATCTGTCCTTTTCTCCAGGAGACATACTGCCATCAGTATGGGACATGAACCACAAATCACCCTACTTCCTAGCTTCATCTAGAACTTCATTTTTTTCATTAAATGTTAACATTTGATCTAGTAGTAGCATTATATCTCTCCAAGAGAGGT
>CAUYRH010011202.1:0-32599 GCA_963574655.1 Perodicticus potto | reverse complement strand
TTTTTTTTTTTTAGACAGAGCCTCAAGCTGTCACCCTGGATAGAGTGCTATAGCATCACAGCTCGCAGCAACCTCCATTTCCTGGGCTCAAGCGAGTCTCTTGCTTCCGCCTCCCAAGTAGTTGGGACTACAGGCGCCCACCACAACACCTGGCCATTTTTTGGTTGCAGCCGTCATTGTTGTTTGGCGGGCCCGGGCTGGATTTGAACCCACCAGCTCAGGTGTACGTGGCTGGCGCCTTAGCTCGTTGAGCCACAGGCACTGAGCCCCCAGAGTTATTTCTTAATTACTGAACTATGCTCTTTTCTCTCTTTTGCTTCTCTTCTCTTTTGGTGTCTTGTTCCTCTGTCCATCCCTTAGGCTGTTAGTGTTTTCCAGGGTTCTATACTTAGCCTTATCTTACTCTATTCCCTCTCCTTGTGAGAGTTCATCCATGTATTAGGTTTTATTTATTTTATTATTATTTTTTTTTTTTTTGAGACAGAGTCTTACTATGTTGCCCTCAGTAGAGGGCTGTGGTGTCACAGCTCACAGCAGCCTGAAACTCTTGGGCTTAAGCAATTCTCTTGCCTCGGCCTCCCAAATAGCTGAAACTACAGGTGCCTGCCACAACACCTGGCTTTTTTGTTGTTGTTGTTGTAGCTGTCATTGTTGTTTGGCAGGCCCAGGCCAGGTTCTAACTCTCCAGCCCAGGTGTATGTGACCAGTGCCCTAGCCTCTAAGCTACAGGCACCAAGCCCATTTTTTAGGTTTTAATTACCACTTTTTTCTGTAGACTCTCCAGTGAGGTCTCTTAACTGAGGTTTAGAGATGCTTGAATTGTTCACAGACACATCCTCAGTAGTCGATGATAGAGTCAAATGGAGGGACCCGCCCGGGAAGAAATGAATGCAAAGAATGTCCTACCCAGGAAAAAAGGAATGTGCCAATCCCTACCCTTCAGACTTTTTAAAATCCCTATCCACCTTAATCCACAGGCTGACTTCCTTCTCTAATTTAGCTCACCCACAGGTGGGTGGAAATAAAGGCCGATGTTGCCCACACAGAACCTGGATTCCATTTCCTTTTGTTTGTGTTTCAGAACAATCTTTTACTTTTATTTATTTATTTTTGTTGCAGTTCTTGGTTGGTGCCGGGTTCAAACTCACCACCTCCGGTATATAGGGCTGGTGCCCTACTCCTTGAGCCATAGGCGCCGCCCCAATCTTTTATTTTTGGTCTTTGACTTCTCAGTCACATTTCCAGTGGTCACCCAGAACATCACACATCAAGTGTCTGATTAAATGACAGCTTTTAGCCCTCTGTCTCTAGACTGGATTTGAGCTCCAGACCTGGACACTCCACTGCCCACTAGACATGAACAAGGAGGTTAATCAAGTACTGGGAAAAGGGGGATAGGATGGAGACAAAAATTTCTTCCAGGGAGAAGAGATCAAGCCCTGCCAACTGGGCATTCCAGAGGACATTTCAGCCAACTAGACATTCTAAGAGCTAAGGCTCTGGGAGGGAGACAGCATGAGGTCTTCAGGGGCCTACAATTCATCCTTTATTCTGTAGTACTAAGTGTGAGAGGAGGGCCTTGTAAACCAGCGGAGGATTATCAGCAGGAGAGCGATGGAATTAGACTTTGCCATCAGGGCTGTGGAGTGAAGGGGAGCAAGATAAGGGTCGAGGAGATGGACTATAGTCCAGGTAAGAGAGATTTGGGCCCAGTGCTCATGCCTGTAGTCCTAACGGTATGGGAGGCTGAAACAGGTGGATTGTTTGAGCTCAGTTTGAGACCAGCCTGAGCTAGAAGAGTGAGATCTCGTCTCTACTTAAAATAGAAAAAAAAAAAAAAACTAGCCAGGCGTGGTGAAGCATGACTGTAGTCCCAAGTACTCGGGAGGCGGAGACAGAAAAAAAGGAATGATCTTTAGAGTGGCTTTTTAAAAATTTTTTATTTACTTATTTATTTTTGTAGAGACAGAGTCTCACTTTATCGCCCTCGGTAGAATGCCGTGGCGTCACACAGCTCACAGCAACCTCCAACTCCTGGGCTTAGGCGATTCTCTTGCCTCAGCCTCCCGAGTAGCTGGGACTACAGGCGCCTGCCACAATGCCCCGCTATTTTTTTTGTTGCAGTTTGGCCGGGGCTGGGTTTGAACCGCTACCCTCCATATATGGGGCTGGCGCCCTACTCACTGAGCCACAGGCGCAGACCCCATAGAGGGGCTATTTTTTTAGAGACGAGGTCTCGCTCTGGCTCAGGGTGGTCTCAAACCTCTGAGCTCAGACAATCCACCTGCCTCCGGCCTCCCAGAGTGCTAGGATTACAGGAGTAAGCCACTGCACACCTGGCCTCTTCTTATCGCTTTTAAAGATACAGCTCAAGGGTCATTACCTGTGGAAAACCTCCCCTAAGTCGCCCAGGTTGAACTGCCTCCTCTCTATTTCTGTGCGGGCTAGTAAAAGTGGGCCTTAACAATCATGGGTCCCTAAAGGCTCTTCTTCCAGGTTCGTCTGCTTCGCAGTCAGTGAGCCCAGGCAAGCCAGACCATCCTGGGTCTAGCCGCCACCCACCTCTATTTCCAGGTAGAGTGACTCTAGGCCAGATCCTCCCCGACTATTCGGAAGCTGGCCGCTAGGAGGCTTGGCCCCGCCCTCTCACCCCCTCGTGTGCGTGGCGTCGCCCCACCCCTCCGCGCACCTCTCGAGAAAATGGTTCAATCGGAGGGGCGGTGCCAGGGTGTCTGGGCTGTTCCAATTGGCCACAGCGAGCCATACCACGGTGGTGGCAGGGGAGCGAGTCGTGGGCGACTGGCGGCGGGCTCTGAGGCGGTGAGTGCAAAGCCTCAGGCCTGGGCTCCCTCTAGCTTAGCGCTGTGCCAGGCCGCCCGCCGGGATGCAGTGGGCCGTGGGTCGGCGGTGGGTTTGGGCGGCGCTGCTTTTGGCTGCTGCAGCTGTGCTGACCCAGGTCGTCTGGCTCTGGTTGGGTACGCAGAGCTTCGTCTTCCAGAGGGAAGAAATCGCGCAGCTGGCGCGGCAGTACGCTGGTGAGCGGGCAGAGGGCGGGAGGGGGCGGGCTGCCGGGAAGCCGAGCCGAGGGTTCCGAGGGCGCCATCCCCGAACCCAGGACCGGTACTGGCCCTGACTTCGCCGCTCCTCTGCCTCCACCAGGGCTGGACCACGAACTGGCTTTCTCTCGGCTGATTGTGGAGCTGAGGCGTCTGCACCCAGGCCATGTGCTGCCGGACGAGGAGCTGCAGTGGGTGTTTGTGAACGCGGGCGGCTGGATGGGCGCCATGTGCCTTCTGCACGCCTCGCTGTCAGAGTATGTGCTGCTCTTCGGCACCGCCCTGGGCTCCCGTGGCCACTCGGGTCAGTGCTAGCGGCGGCGGGACTGGGAGGCTGGGGCTGTACAAGGGTCCGTGCCCTCCTTTCTGCTTTTTGGTGGGCCATACGATGGTGCGAATACCCTGATAGTGTCCATCTGATTGTCCCTCAGGGCGCTACTGGGCTGAGATATCGGACACCATCATCTCTGGCACCTTTCACCAGTGGAGAGAGGGCACCACCAAAAGTGAGGTCTTCTACCCAGGTGGGTAAGGAAGCTCTGACAGAGGTCAGTCACTTCATGCTGGAAGTGCCCCCAGGTGGGGGGGGACATGGCAAAGGGATGCATTGGAAAGCCCTCCCCATGGTTCCCTCCCTCTAACTCCAGTAAGCCACAGGTGGTGGTTAGAGGGACCCGGTTTTTCTCTGTCGAAGCGTCCTGTTAAAAGTATCAAACATGTCTGATTAAATCAGTCAATATTGCAACAACTGTTGGGGAGACAGTAACTACCCACTATTAACAAGCCCAGCCCAAGTTTAGCTAGCTTTCTACTTGACATAAGTGAAGTTTGGGAGTACAGACTTACATGGCTTCCCCCAAGAAAAAAACACAAGCCACCTGATGCCACAGAAGAACATTTAGTAGTGGTAATTTGGGTGTCTTAGCCCTCCAGATGGGAAACCAGCCCTGTGAGATAGGGGTTTTCCTTTTCTTATGGTCCCTCTCCATTCCCTACCCTTGGATAGCCTGTGGGCCAGAGAAGCAGCAGCAATAGAAAGGCAGGGCAAAGCTGGGCTCCTCATATGGGTGCTTCTTGTCTCCCAGGGGAGACAGTAGTACATGGGCCTGGAGAGGCAACAGCTGTGGAGTGGGGGCCAAACACATGGATGGTGGAGTACGGCCGGGGTGTCATCCCATCTACCCTGGCCTTCGCGCTGGCTGACACTGTCTTCAGCACCCAGGACTTCCTCACCTTCTTCTATACTCTTCGCTCGTATGCCCGGTGCCTTCGGCTTGAGCTCACCACCTACCTCTTCAGCCAGGACCCCTGACCAGCTAGGCCTGAAGGAAGACCGGTGAATGGACAGGATTGGGCGGGCCCACACATGTCCACTTGCTGGAGCCCATGTTTACAGACAGGTACATGTTCACACCATGCAGATATTAAGTTCCTGTGTACAAGCACGGACATCCATGCTTATACATCCAAACACAGAGACCTTTGGGAACAAATAAGACACATGTAGATATAGAGATCTGTGTGTACAGCAGGATCACGCACTCATACCCATCCAGAAAGGGAACCTCACTTACACTAGGGAACCAGTTATGTTCAAACACATACATAAACTTAACTCACTAACTCAGGCCTTTCCAGACCTTTCTACCCCCTCGCCCTCAATCAGGGCTTTGGAGTTAAGGATGGGGGTGCATATTACACCACCTCAGTCTGACTCCTCAACCCAGCAGCAATTTGATGGGGTGGAGAGGAGCTACCCTTCACCTGCACCTGTGATGCCCTTCCCCTTCTCCCCTGTTCACACCATATGCCTTATCCCCATTCCACTGCCCTGCTATGCAAGTGCCCCTATGGCTTGTCTCGCACCCTCTCAGCAACTAAGTCAGCTAGAGAATCAGAGTAATGTGGACAATGCTGAAGTCAGAGTCTTCCATTCCTAAAAGACCTCTATTCTCTCTTAGGAGTATTATGCGGAAGCTGGCTTTAGCTCAGGGCCCACCACTAAGGAGAGGACCTGGAGAGGTGGGCCTAATTCCCAGGACCATCCTTAGCCTAGAGAAGGCCTTTTCTGTGCAAACACATACACACACCCATCACAGTTTCAGATAGCCCTGCTACATTCTCTGTCTGTCTGTTTGTGTTAATAAAGACCTGTCAGTCTGTTCCATTTCTTTGCGTGTCTGAAAAGCAGGAAAACCCTCTAATTCCTGGGGGAACCTCAGAAAGGCCTCTTGTTTTGTGATTCAGTTTATAAAATGGTAGTTTCAGACCCTAGTAGGGACTATATATTTGAGTATGCCTAGGAGCATACTGAGTCTACAAATTATTGTGGAATCTGTTGCCAGAGAGTGAACCCTTAAAATCAGCCTTTTTAAGAAAATCCCTTTCAACACAGTTGGGAAGGCCACAATTTGAGAAATTCGGGATTGGGTGAGGTAGTAGGCAGCCTCAACTCTGCCTGTGTAATTCTGGTAACAGTCCTCAGAATCCTTCCCTGGATGGCCACATGGTGGCAATGTGCACCCACTTTTGAGTTGAAAGGCATAGTTCTTAGCCTGTTTTCTGGGCTTCTTGAGTATACTGTCTTCTCCCATCCAGAGCAGTTCCTCCACTCTATGGTCTAACTTATCCAGGACCCACCACTTCACGGTGGGAAGCAGACACATTACCTGGCAATATGTGAGACAGCTAAGACCAGAACTAGGGTGAAGCAAGAGGGATGCCTAAAGTACACTCATTCCCAAAGACCCTGTTCTTGCCTTAACTTTTTCACCCTAGGCACCAAACTGGTCTCACCCTTGTCCTGGTCCTACTCTGAGGTTAAAGCCTACACTACTCCCACTTCTTAGGATTCCTGGTATATTAAAAATAAAAGAAACATGATAGTGAAAATTATTTTTAAGGCCAGGCATGGTGGCTCACGCCTGTAATCCTAGCACTCTGGGAGGCCAAGGCAGGTACATTTCCTGTATTCATGGGTTCTAGATTAGCCTGAGCAAGAGCAAGACCCCCATCTCTAAAAACAGTGGATATTGTGGCAGGCACCTGTAATCCCAGCTACTTGGGAGGCTGAGACCAGAAAATCACTTGAGCCCAATAGTTTGAGGTTGCTGTGAGCTATGATACCACACACTCTACCAAGGGCAACACAGTGAGACTGTCTCAAAAGAAAAAAAAGAAACTATCGGCTTGGCATCCGTAGCACAGTGGTTACGGCATCAACCACACACACCAAGGCCAACTGCAACAAAAAAATAGCTGGGTGTTGTGGTGGGCGCGGTGGTCCCAGCTAATTGGGAGGCTGAGGCAAGAGAATTGCTTAAGCCCAAGAGTTTGAGGTTGCTGTGAGCTGTGATGCCACAGCACTCTACTGAGGGCGGCATAATGAGAATCTGTCTCAAAAAAAAAAACTATCAATGGGACGGCGCCTGTGGCTCATCGAGTAGGGCGCGGGCCCCATATACCGAAGATGGCGGGTTCAAACCCAGCCTCGGCCGAACTGCAAAACAGAAAAATAGCCGGGCGTTGTGGTGGGCGCCTGTAGTCCCAGCTACTTGGGAGGCTGAGGCAAGAGAATCGCCTAAGCCCAGGAGGTTGCTGTGAGCTGTGTGACGCCACGGCACTCTACCGAGGGCTATAAAGTGAGACTGTCTCTACAAAAAAAAAAAACTATCAATGGCTCGGCGCCAGTGGCTCAACGGGCTAAGGCGCCAGCTATGTACACCTGAGCTGGCTGGTTCGAATCTAGCCCGGGCCTGCCAAACAACAATGATGGCTGCAACCAAAAAACGGCCAGGTGTTGTAGCAGGCGCCTGTAGTCCCAGCTGCTTGGGAGGCAGAGGCAGGAGACTCACTTGAGCCCAGGAATTGAGGTTGCTGTGAGCTGTGATGCCACGGGACTCTATCCAGGCTGACAGCTTGAGGCTCTGTCTCAAAAAAAAAAAAAAAAAAAAAAACCTATCAAAAGTCAAGATTTGTGGCTCTACATAAATATATTGCCCAGGTAAGTTGGCCATTGCAACCCCCAAACTCCACCATGTCAGACACGACAGGCCCATGCTGGGGTCTCTCCATTGATGCTGAGTTGCAAAGTCGTGCCTTGGAAGATTTCTACCACCCTGTAACCTGCCTCTAGACTCAGGGCCCTCTGTCAGGGTTGCCTCAGCTCTTTATTATCCCTCAGTCCCTTCCACAAAGAACTAGGCTCCCAGGTCCTGCTCCATCTCTGTTGCTAAGTCCAATGGTCATTTCATAATTTCATACTCATCTTCTATTTGACACAGGTAATCCCTCTTAAAACACTTTTTGGCTTCCATGATACTACTCTCTTCCTTTATTGCCTTATTTCTTTATTTATGACAAGAGTCTTACTCTGATACCCTGGGTAGAGTGCCTTGGCATCATACCTCATAGCAACCTCAAACTCTTGGGTTCAAGCAATCCTCCTGCCTTAGTCTCCCCAGTAACTGGGATTATAGGCACAGCCACAATGCCCAGTTAGTTTTTCTATTTTTAGTAGAGATGGCATCTCGCCCTTGCTCAGGCTGTTTTTGAACTCCTGAGCTCAGGCAATCCACCTGCTTTGGCCTGCCAGAGTATTAGGAGTACAGGCTTGAGCCACCACTCCCAGCCTTTTCTTATGTTCTTTGCTGGATTCCTCTCATCTCCTCATTCTCTGACTTCGAGGACTTAGTCGTCAAACCTCTTCTCAATTTACATCCCTTCCCAGGTGAACACAACTGTTTCATGACTTTATTTATTTAGTTTTTTTTTTTTTGAGACAAAGCCTCAAGCTGTCACCCTGGATAGAGAGCTGTGGCATCACAGCTCACAGCAACCTCCAATTCCTGGGCTCAAGCGAGTCTCCTGCCTCTGCCTCCCAAGTAGTTGGGACTGCAGGTGCCCACCTCAAAGCCCGGCCATTTTTTGGTTGCTGCCGTCATTGCTGTTTGGTGAGCCCCAGGCTGGATTCAAACCCGCCAGCTCAGGAGTACGTGGCTGGCGCCTTAGCCCGTTGAGCCACAGGCGCCGAGCCTAGTTAGTTTTTTGTTTAGTTTTTTTTTTTTAATTGAGACAGAGTCTCTCTTTGTCACCCTCAGTAGAGTGCTGTATCATCATAGCTCACAGCAACCTCAAACTACTGGACTCAAGCAATTCTCTTGCCTCAGCCTCCCTAGTAGCTGGGACTACAGGTACCCGTCACAAGCCCAGTTTTCTTTTCTTTTCTTTTCTATTTTTTTTCCTGTTTGTTTAGCAGGCTCAGGCTAGATTCAAACCCACCAGCTCAGGTGTATGTGGCTGGTGCCTTAGCCACTTGAGCCACAGGCGCCGAGCCTCATGGCCAGATTTTAAACATTTTTTTGCCACCTCTGCTGCTACCACCCTGGTCCATGATGCCATCATCTATTGCATAGATTACTGCAAATGCCACCTAACTGATACACAGCAGCCAGACTCAGACTTTCACTCTCTGCTGATAATATTTCCAATGGCTTTTCATCTCTTTCAGTCCTTGCAAAGGCCTACTGCAAGGCCTGTGTTACCTCTGACCAAACATTTGATCACTTACCCACTTTCCACCCTGTTTTAACCTGGTGGCCTCCTTACTATTCTCATGACACATCAAGCAAACTTACTACCTCAGGATATTTGCACCTGGTATTCTCCCAACTGCAGTACTGTTCCTTAGGTATCCACATGGCTCTTTTTCTTCCCTCTCAGCTTCTGCTCAGTGAATCCTCCCCTTGGCACTTAGTATCTCTTCTGTGGTGGTTTGAAAACATCTCCCCAAAACTTTTGATGCTCCTTCAAGAGGTGAAGCCTGAGCTGGGCAAGGTGGCTCACACCTTTAATCCTAGCACTCTGGGAGACCAAGGCTTGAGCTCAGGAGTTTGAAACCAGCCTGAGCAAGGGTGAGACCCCATTTCTACTAAAAATAGAAAAAATGAGCCAGGCATTGTGTGGGTGCCTGTAGTCCCAGCTACTATGGGGGCTGAGGCAGGAGGATCTCTTAAGCCTAAGAGTTTGAGGTTGCCATGACCTATGATGACAGCACTCTACCCAGAGTGACAGAGTGAGACTGTCTCAAAAAAAAGGTGAATCTTGATTTTCTTCCCTTTGAATGTGGGACTAGACTTAATTATATAATGGAATAGAACCTACATGTATATATCAGTCCAGTCGGTACAGTAGGTCTAGATCCTTATATTGACCACCTCCATATGTTGACCAGTTTGTTATAGTTGGTTGGGTAGTCAACTTACAGAGCTTTTACTGTATTTGAAAAATAATATATGGCAGAAAGGACAGTGTGTGACATCCAGGACTAGGTCATAAAGAGCATTGCTAGCTCTTCGATCACTCTGAGAGAAACCAACTGCTAGGTCAGGAGGACATGCAAGTCATCCTATAGAGAAGCCCACATGAGAGGAAACATCTGCCAATAGCCATGTAAATAAGCCATCTTGGAAGCTTATCCTCCACTCCCAGTCAAGCCTTCAGATGACTTCATCCCTACTCAAAATTATTTTTTATTTTTTTGAGACAGAGTCTCACTATTTTGCCCTCAATGGAGTGCTATGGCATCACAGCTCAGAGCAACTTCAAACTCTTGGGCTTAGGCGATTCTCTTGCCTCAGTCTCCTAAGTAGCTGGGACTACAGGCACCCACCACAACACCTGGCTTTTTTTTTTTTTTTTTTTGCTGTTTTTGGCTGGGGCTGGGTTTGAACCCGCCACCTCCAGCATATGGGGCAGCCCCCTACTCCTTTGAGCCCCAGGAGCCGCTCTGCCTGGCTACTTTTTGTTGCAGTTGTTTAGTTGTTGTTTAGTTGGCCTGGGCCAGGTTTGAACCTGCTACCTTTCATGTATGTGGCTGGCACTGAAACCACTGTGCTATGGGCACAGAGCCACCTAGTCAAATTTTTTACTACAACCTGATAAAAATAAGTCAGAACCATTCAGCTAAGCCACTCAAATTCCTGACCCATAGATTGTGAGAAAATAAATGTTTTAAGCTGCTAAAATTCTGGGGTTATTTTTTACACAGATAACTAATACACCTTCCCCTTTCTATTTCCCCCAACCCAGCTACATTTTTCTCATTGTACTTATCACCATCTGACATACTATATAGTTCCCCCACTAGACTTATGCCATTATAATAGGGACTTTTTTTTTTGAGAGAGAGTCTCGCCTTGTCACCCTCAGTAGAGTGCTGTGATGTCATAGCTCACAGCAACCTCAAACTCTTGGGCTCAAGTGATTCTCTTCTCAGCCTCAAGTAGTTGGGACTATGGGTGCCTGCTACAACCCCCACCTATTTTTAGAGATGGGGTCTCGCTCTTGCTCAGGCTGGTCTTGAACTCCTGAGCTCAAGCAATCCATCTGTCTTGGCCTCTCAGAGTACTAGGATTACAGGCATAGCCACTGTGCCCAGCCGGGACTGTTTTTTATTTACTTCTATATCCAACCATGCCTGACATAAAGTAAGTACTCAATAAATATGTGTTGGGTAAGTGAAGCTTTGGCCTCTGGAGGTCTAGGTCTGTCATTGTCTCTGTAAGATGTAGGCCCAGACTATGTGTGGGTATGAAAGGTAGCCTTTCCTTTTCACAGATGGAGAGAGAGAAACCAAGTCCCAGTTAGCTTATTCCTTCCCCTCAGCCCTTCCCAGTTGCAGCTCTCCTAGCCCAGATCCCAAAGGTGGGTTTACTTTGCTTGTTTGATTTGGTGGGGGGTTGCCCAACACTTTGCCCCTCTCCTTTCCCAATCCAAACACTACCAAGCAATCTCCAAACGATCAGAACTAGAACTTCTCAGGCTCCGTGCCTGTGGCTCAAGCGGCTAAGGCGCCAGCCATGTACACCTGAGCTGGCAGGTTCAAATCCAGCCCGGGCCCACCAAACAACAATGACAGCTGCAACCAAAAAATGGCCGGGCGTTGTGGCGGGTGCCTGTAGTCCCAGCTACTTGAGAGGCGGAGGCAGGAGACTCGCTTGAGCCCAGGAATTGGAGGTTGCTGTGAGCTGTGATGTCACGGCACTCCATCCAGGGCGACAGCTTGAGGCTCTGTCTCAAAAAAAAAAAAAAAAAGAGAGAACTTCTCTAAGCCAGCTCCCACCCAAAGAATTTTACCGTCTCTTTCTCTCTCCAGGCACCTCCTCTGAACAGCCAGGGGAAGGTGGAGGATGGGGGAAGCAAGTGGAGCACAGGAGTTCTGCAGATGGCTAGCTCTGCCCTCTAGTCCTGAGGGCATGCCAGTCTGCCCCCTGAATACACACTGGTTCTCCCCTTTGTGGGAGCATAGCAGAGAGTTGATGAACAGGGAAGGAGGCTTGACTCTTGCCCCAGGAGACTCACACTAAAGCCATGGGGAAGGCGATATGGGTACTGAAGGTGACCGTTGGATCATCGAGGCTTTTAGGGGTTAGGGGTTCTGGAGGACACTGGGTATGAGTGGCTTAGCCTCAGTGTGTCCAGGGATGAGCCACAGAGAACAAGGTCTTAGCGCTGAAGAGGGGGCTGGGCACCAGAGAAGGGTGGAGGCTGGAGAAAGGGCTACCAGGGTGTGGCACCCACACCACCACCATGAGATCCTGGTCAGAGGAGCTAGTGATGTGAGGCTGAGAGGAGGGGACTGATTGAAGGAGGAGGGAGGAGACAAAGGTCACATCTGGATTCCTGCCCGCTAGAGCAGTGATTTTCAACCATGTGCCATAGCACACTGGTGTGCCATGAGAGGATCTTAGGTGTGCTGCAAAATTTTAAAAATATTATTAGTTAAATTATTTTCAAAAGAAGTTTAAAACATAGTAAATATATTCTATTTTTTACCTTTTTTTTTCTTTTTGAGACAGAGTCTCACTCTGTTGCCCTGGGTGGAGTGCCATGGCATCGTCATAGCTCTCAGCAACCTCAAACTCTTAGGCTCAAGCTATCCTCTTGCCTCAGCCTTCCGAATAGCTGAGACTACAGGTCTGCACAAGGCCCAGCTAGTTTTTCTTTTCTTTATTTTTTTGCAATTTTGACCGGGGCTGGGTTTGAACCTGGCACCTCTGGCATATGGGGCAGGTGCCCTACTCCTTTGAGCCACAGACGCCGCCCTAGTTTTTCTTTTCTTTTCTTTCTTTCTTTCTTTTTTTTAGAGGCAGAGTCTCACTTTATCGCCCTCGGTAGAGTGCTATGGCGTCACAGCTCACAGCAACCTTGAACTCCTGTGATTAGGGGATTCTCTTGCCTCAGCTTCCCGAGTAGCTGGAACTACAGGCGTCCGCCACAACGCCCGGCGATTTTTTGTTGCAGTTTGGCCAGAGCCGGGTTTGAACCCACCACCCTCGGTATATGGGGCCAGTGCCCTACCCACTGACCCACAGGTGTCACCTGCCCAGCTAGTTTTTCTTTACTTATTTATTTTCTTGAGACAGAGTCTCACTATGTCGCCCTGGGTAGAGTGCCAGGATGTCATGGCTCACAGCAACCTCAAACTCTTGGGCTTAAGCGATTCTCTTGCCTCAGCCTCCCAAGTAGCTGGGGCTACAGGCGCCCACCACAATGCCCAGCTATTTTTGTTGCAGTTGTCATTGTTATTTTAGCTGGCCCAGGGCCGGGTTCAAACCCACCAGCCTCAGTGTATGTGGCTGGTGCCATAACCACTGTGCTACAGGTACCAAGCCCTGGCTAGTTTTAATATTTTTAGTAGAGACAGGGTCTCACTCTTGCTTAGCCTGTCTTGAACTCCTGAGCTCAAGCAATGTACCCACCACCTCAGCCTCCCAGACTGCTAAGATTATAGTTGTGAGCCACCTTTCACTCTTTTTTTTTTTTTTTTTAAGGGACAGAGTCTCACTTTGTCATCCTCGGTAGAGTGCTATGGCGTCACAGCTCACAGGCAACATCCAGTTCTTGGGCTTAGGTGATTCTCTTGCCTCAGCCTCCCCAAGAGCTGGGACTACATGTGCCCGTCACAATGCCTGGCTATTTTTTTGTTGCAGTTTGGCCGGGGCCAGGTTTGAACCCACCACCCTCGGTATATGGGGCTGGCGCCCTACACACTGAGCCACAGGTGCCACCCTTCACTTTTTTTTTGAGACAGAGCCTCAAGCTGTCACCCTGGATAGAGTGCTGTGGCATCACAGCTCACAGCAACCTCCAATTTCAGGGCTCAAGCAAGTCTCTTGCCTCTGCCTCCCAAGTAGCTGGGACTACAGGCACCCACCACAACGCCCAGCCATTTTTTTTTTTTTTTTTTGGTTGCAGCCATCATTGTTGTTTGGCAGGCCCATGCTGGATTCGAACCCGCCAGCTCAAGTGTATGTGGCTGGCGCCTTAGCCCACTGAGCCACAGGCGCCGAGCCCCTTCACTCTTTTTTCTTTGATCAACACAGTTTAAGTGTGCTGCAGAAGTTTGACCATAGATTCGAGTATGCTATGAATTTTTTAAAAGGTTGAAAAATACTGTTCTAGAGGAATCACAGCCCTGAGGCATGTGTATTTCACTGAGTATAAGAAGGTCAGAGGATGCTCCTGGTGCCGTAAGGTTTGACACAGTTTCATACCCATACCACAGGTCACCATTCCATTCACCTGCTGTTCACTAACACACTTGGCATTACCTCAGGGTAGCCCTCATGCATTTGGTAAGTAGATCCCCTTGGGCACAGAAAGAAAGTGGGGAAGTATGAGGATGCCTGAGCAAAGTGAGGTCCAGATTGCTTACAGCAGAAATCTCCAGAGGCCTGCCACTCAGAATCCTCAAATAAGGAACAGCATCTCAGGATAGTTGGAGGTTTGGTAGGCCCAAAGCAGTTGGCCAAGGGTGTCTGGAGATACAGACACACATGGGCAGAGAATGTGTGAAGGGCAAAAGGCTGATGACCTTTGAAACAAACCTGTGATGGGTACTAGAGGTTCATTATACTGCTCACTCTTCTATGTTTGAAAATTTCCAGTATCAAAAGAGATGAAAACTGTGTGTGGCTGTGTATCTCACGTAGTATGTGTATCCTGCTGCAGTTAGCTCAGAGACCACTGAGTGTGTGACACACAGGTGTGGGTTCACTGCCATGTGCACCCAAGTAAGGAAACTGCAGCATGAGGGCAGGGCAGGGGGAGAAGCTTCTGTTCTTCCCCTATGTACTCCACCTCAGTATACCATGGAGTGAGTCCAGTCATGATCACTGCCTACCCAAGCCACTGGCACTGTAGTGATCATTAACCAGTGTGAGACTGGGTGACTGTGTGCCTGAGGTTATGACAGAGTGTGTTGGTGTGTAAACGCTGCTGTTAGTGCCTGAATGCCTGGTACTGAGTGTGGGTGTGAGGGACATGACTTGTGAGCCTAGGCAGGGCTCTGGTTCTCAGTCCAGTGGAGTTGGATGCTTCACTCTCCTTCACATCATTCCCCGAAGCTCTCCAGCGCCCCCTCCCCTTGAATCTGGCAATAAGGAAGGTGGGAGACACCTGTTGGGGGGCCGAGACCAGGTAGAGCCCATAGGACCCTCTCCCCCTGCACCTCCGCCCTGCCTGCCCCGCTCGGGTCCCGCCCCCACGGCAGCCGCCAGTAGAGCTGCGAGTGAGCGCATAGTGGCCAGAGGAGGGCCAGGCTGCTGGAGCTCAGGGCGGGGACCCCCGCGCAGGGAATCAAACCAAGGCAGGGGCCGCCTGGGAGGCGGGTGGAGCAGAGGCAGCGCCGTGGAGACGCCAGGGGCAGCAGGCCACTCCAGGCAGGTAAGTGCTGTCCCGGTCCGGGGAGAGAGCCATCGTGGAGATCCCACCACCTCTCACCCTACTGGTCCCCTGCCGGTCCCACCTCTGCCCCCTCTGCCCTCTACTTTTGTGACTCCTTGGTTCTTGTCCGCTGCTTCCCTGTCCCCTCTCTCCTGTTTTTCCCTGTCCCCATCTCTTTCTGTCCCCTTCTATTTGCTGTCTCTTTCTAATCTCTCTTTTCTGTCTGGGTCTCCTGCTGCGTCAGACTTCCCCTGTGTCTCCTAACCTCCATCTCACTGTCTCTTTCCACCTCTTTATCTCTGTCTCTGTCCCTCTCTGGGTTGCCTGTCACTTAGGTCTTTAATATTTATTCCTTGCTCCTCTGTCTCTCTTACCCTCTCTGTCACAAATATTTCTATTAATTCTTCTTTCCCCCATCTGTCTCTCCCTGTCATCTGTCTCTATCTTGGTTCCTCTCCGTCTCTGTCTCTTCCCACCTCTGTTTCTCTTGGTTGTTCTATACCATCTCTATCTCCATTTCTCCCAGTCATCCTCTCTCTCTCCCCTCCTGCCTTCCTCTCCTCATCTGCCTCTTGGCCCCTGTCACCCTCTTTGATCTGCCCAGTCTCTCTCCATCCTCTACCAGTGACCATTTCTGATTCCATGAGCATCTCTCCCTGTCCTCCATCAAAGGCCATTTCTGATTCCCTGGGTCTGTCTCTGCCTCTCCTGCTCTTTCTTCCTCTCTGTCTCTGTCAGTCTCTGTGAAAGCTTTCTCCCTTTCCTTGTAACTCTCAGCACTCCCTAAATCCATGCCCACCTCCCCTGTGTTGGGAGTTGTGGGAGCAGCAAAGCCCAGCACCCATAATTCCCTTCCCCACAGGCAGCCCTTTCCTCAGGGCATCGCCTGGTACCAGGGCTCCCACCCACCGGGGGACTGCGCCTGGAAGCAGTAATGGAGGCCCTGCAGAGGCAGCAGGCTGCTCGGCTGGCCCAAGGGGTGGGGCCATTGGCCCCTCCACGACCTCTGCTGCCACCACGGCCTCTCCTATGTGGCCCCAAAACCCTACAGGCCCCAGAGGGGGCCTTGGGGAATGTTGGAGCTGAGGAAGAGGAGGATGCTGAAGAAGATGAAGAGGGGGAGGAAGCTGGGCCAGAGGAGGAGGAGGCAGCTAAGGAGAGCCATCACCCCAGCTCGCCTTCTAGCCAGGCACCTGGACCCCATCCCCATGAATGGACCTATGAAGAGCAGTTCAAGCAGGTAGGATCCCCTTAATGTCAGGCCCTCCCTCTTTTCTCCCCTCTGGGTAAAAGCAGAGCCAGGTGCTTAGTAGCCTATCCACCCCCACTATCCAGGTAAGATGGAGACACATAGACACAGAGACCTAGAGAGAGATGGTGGGAAGCCTGGAAATAGTGACAGGGAGGGAGAGACAGACACCTAGGTACACGAAAAGTATTGCAAAGGGACACGCTAAGAAGTACAGGAGATGCCCAGAAACATGGAGAATGACAGACTGGAAGCCATTGGTGGGGCTGGAAGAAAAGGTGGGAGGGGTGTAGGGGCCTTTGAAGGAGGAGGATCTGGGCACTGAGGAGTCCAGTGTCAGCAGCACTCCACCTACCCTATTGGACATCAAGTCACAAGGTCACATTCTAGTGACCGGTGGGTGTGCCCTGAGCTGTCTACCTTTGTCTTTGGAAGGAGAATTGAGGTTGCCACTCCCTTAACTGACTGGTACACCCCTTCTCTCTTTCCTGTCATACTGCAACACCCCCCCTGCCCCCCGCATCTTCTTCCTGGCCTGAGTTATGTAGATGATAGTTCCTACCCTGTGACACTACAGCTGCAGTATGACTAAAGGTCTCCTCTGCAACTGGAAATGACAAGACCTTACTCACAGACTTTACTCACAGGGTCTTAATCTGAGGTTCTTTCTTCCTGGGGATCCCTTCTAGGTGTTATTCTAAGGATATTATTCAAGGCTGTCACTCTGGAAGTATTATTATGTTGGGCTGTGGCTCCAGGTGTGCTGTCCTGGTGGTGTTAATTTGTACGGTGTCGGTCATGGGTATTTTCCAAAAGTATTAATCTGTGGCTAGTACCTAATGCCATTATTGTAAAACTGGGAGTGTTACTCAGGGCTCTGTTATTCTGGAAATGTGGCTATAGAGTCTGTTTCTCCTGGGTATATAGGCATAATTCTGAGGGTTATTACTTGGAGAGTGTATTATTTGTGCATATCCATCTGAAACTTAGGGCTCATTTTTTTGTGAGAGTGTTGCTATTCATTATTTTGAGGGGCTTTTGTTCTTTTTTTACTATGAGGGTTCATATTGGGGAATGGAGTGTTACCTATGAATATTACTGAGGGACTATTACTCAAGGTCAATGATTCCAGGGATTGTTCCTCTTAGGTGGTATTTGGGAACAGATATAGGAAGTGGGTCTCCAGGTGTTCTAGGATGACTCATGGGCCCTTCAGTCTTGACCTCACAGGTCCTGTATGACATAGGGCCAGTGTCTCTCTGGCAACTCCTATGATAGGCAGGATATCTGCCTATGGGAGATCAGACCAGAAGATGGGCCGAAGGGGCCCAGATGTCAATCCAGGAGTTTATCCACCCTGCCTCAAGGATGGGTTAGAAGCATCTCTGCCCCTCGCCAAGCCCTGGCACACAGGGATGTGAGCAGAATGAAACCCTTGCACTAATGAATGTGAGCTTCCAATATATGTGCATCTCTTCTGTGTGGAAAACTACCCCAGCCTGGCTTCCATCCCAGGGCTCTGAATGTCCCCTCTGGGTGGGCAAAGACCCAATCCTGGAGAATAGGCTGAGCCTCCCCAGCTCCTTCTTGCTTCCTCTCTGCCCCTCCTTCCTGGCCTAGAGGGTTAGTTTGAGCTGCCAGGGCACCCCCAGCCAGTACCCATCTCTGTATATATTAGAAAAAGGAACCCCTAACTGCCCTCGGGGAGAGAGCCTAATGCTAATGTCAGGGAGTCCACATTCAGACCCTACCCACCCCTTCAGTTAGGGACTCTTGTTCAGGATACAATCTGAATTGGGGTCTGGGGAGAAAGGTAGTCAGTAGAACTGGAGAATAACTCTGATTCTTCCCCAGCTGTATGAGCTCGATGCAGATCCCAAGAGGAAGGAATTTCTGGATGACCTGTTTAGCTTCATGCAAAAGAGGGGTGAGTGGGGTGATGTGGGTAAAGGGTCCTAGAATTGCTGCCCCTTACCAGGTTTGAGGAAACTACCTTGGGTTCTCGACGAAGAGGTCTGAGTTTGGCAGCATCTGTCCTCTGGGCCCTCAATAGCGTCTTTAACCTCTGACCCTGCCCCCCTCCTCCACCCCAGGATTAATTAGTGGCCAGCCCACTGGCAGGTTAATGAGTGTGGGATCAATCGGGAGGGTAGGAGAAGGAACTGTTGGGGGGCTGGCCTGGGGTGAGAGGGTCCCAGGACTAGAGGGCTGCGAATGCCTTGGTTTTCTATGGAGGGACTTTGCCAGCCTAGGCTTTCCTCATTTTCCCCTTGCTTCAGGCAGGAGACACCACATGTGCTCTACAGCAGGAAAGACTAGGGGTTAGATTGAAGGAAGAACTTCCCAAAGGCTGGACTGGGGACTATGTGAGTTGGGGCTGCAGAGGACCAGGAATTCCTTTGCAGGAAACTCAAGAGAGCTGGAAGAGAATGCAGGAATGGTCCAGGAGGGCATCACAGTTGGTGACAGTCCATCACTTCAGCTTCTCCGCAGATTCATGGGACTGAACACTGACTCATTATCTCTCTCTACAAAGCTAATTAACTCACTCCTAGCGCAGCCTGATAAGCTGCTAATTAACTGGCTGCACTGTCCCCTCCCTTCCTTAGTGCAGCTGCTGGCCCAAGTCCCCTGGCACTCACCCCAGGCTCAGCGCTCCTTTCAGGTCCCTTCCTTCCCAGTGACCTTTGGTGGACCCAAAGTTCTCTTGTTCCCCAGAAAGGCCCAAGCATTCTGGTACCAGTATCCCCTCTTTGGTTCTTCTTCAAGGCTTTCCCTCCAGTGGGGGTCAGGGAGCGGTGTGAACCGATTCCAGCATTATCTGCTGTGCCGATTTCCCCTCACCAACTGTTTCCCTCGGCCCCTGCCTCTATCTGCTCCAACTGCGGGGGGAGGAGGTCCCGCGGGGACGATAATTTCCCCCCATTAATCAGGCCGCAGCTAATTGTTCGGGTCCAAAGGCGGCAGCCGAAAGGGACGGGATCGGTAAGGAATTAACTGGGGCCCATCGGTCAGCGCAGACAGGCCCCTTTGTCAGGACTGGCAAATGGGGGCTGTGCGGGCTGCGGAGTCGGCCGGCGAGGTCGGAGCTGATTCTTCCCTTGCCCTCCATTCCTGAGCTCGGGTAGCCACCCGAAGGTTGCTCCCTGGGGAGGTCTGGCTCTTCAGCACTGTTTGGAAGTCATTCCTACGGTCTCCCCCAAGGGACAGCAAAGCTAGAGGGCCAAACACAGCCCCTTGCGAGATAAGAATGGTTTTTACTCGTTTAGTTAGGAGAAAAAATTAAAAGACGAACAGTATTTCCAGACTGTGAAATTCGAATTTCAGTCGGTAAAGTATTGGAACTCAGCCATGACTATTACAGTGAATATCCTCTACGACAGCTTTCTGGCAACAATGGGTAGTTGTGAGAGTGATCGTTTGGCCCGCAAAGACTAAAATATTAACCATCTGGCCCTTTAAGGAAATTTGTCCACTCCTGTCTTCTGTTCTTCCTGCTAAAATGGAGGCCCTGGGGGGTCTGGGGGCTCTGCCCGTAATCGCGCTTCTCCTTCACTTTCCTTTCCTCTCCGGGGATTCTGCCCTGTAACCGGGCCCGTCTCATGCAGGCGATCAAATCCTTCAATCCCTGGGGATGACCGCAATGTCTTAGTCTCGTTGTCCTCTCTGCCCAATTTCCACTAGGGACGCCAGTGAACCGCGTGCCCATCATGGCGAAGCAGGTGCTGGACCTGTACGCGCTGTTTCGCCTGGTGACAGCTAAGGGTGGCCTGGTGGAGGTCATCAACCGCAAAGTGTGGCGGGAGGTCACGCGCGGCCTCAGCCTGCCCACCACCATCACCTCTGCAGCCTTCACTCTGCGCACCCAGTGAGCCCGGGACCGCGAGTGGAAAGGAAAGCGCGCGGGGGTGGGGCCGGGGCGAGGTGTGGAGGGCCCTGGGAAGGGCATCCGGGCGTGGAACTTGACTAGCTGGGCCCAGCGTCCCACGCACACACACATCCCCACACACACTGTCTGTCCTCTCCTAGGTACATGAAGTACCTGTACCCGTACGAGTGCGAAACGCGGGCGCTCAGCTCCCCGGGGGAGCTCCAAGCAGCCATCGACAGCAATCGGCGCGAGGGTCGTCGCCAGGCTTACACCGCTGCCCCACTCTTCGGCTTGGCCGGGCCCCCACCTCGGGGCACTCAAGCACCAGTTTTGGGTCCTGGCCCCGCCCCTCCTGCGCCCCCGCCCGGTCCCGGCCCCGCCCAAGGCTCCGCCTCCGGCCTACCGGCTCACGCTTGCGCCCAGCTCAGCCCCAACCCTATCAAGAAAGGTGAGAAGGGGTGAGGGCAGAGGTTTGGAACTCATGAGGTCCAGTTGGGCTTTGAGATATAGGAAACAAAATATGGGGACTCAAGTTTGGAAGGCATTGAAGTGTGGGAGTAGTAGGAGATCTGACAAGGCTCCGAGGTTTGGGAGTTCCTAAGGTTTAGAAATCCTGAGGTTTGGGATCAATAAAGCTTAGAGAGGCCCGTTACTTGGGGAAGCACTTTCGACACCAGCCTGAGCAAAAGCGAGACCCTTTCTCTACAAAATGTAGGTAATTAGCCGGGCGTGGGTGGCCCACCTGTACTCACAACTATTTGGGAGGGTGAAGTAAGGTTGATCGCTTGAGTCCTGGAGTTTGAGGCTGTCGTGAGCTATGATGTCGCTACTGCACTCTAGCCTGTGTGACAGAATGAGACCCTGTTCTAAAACAAAACAAACAAAAAAGCCTTGAGAGGTCTGTTACTGCAGTGTGGGAATGAAGCTCAGGAAAAGGTTCTTTAATCACAACAGCTGATTCCACAGCTGTCCACCCAGGGCTCCTTTGTGCATGTGTTTTGTGTCTCCTGTGACCTGAATTATTTAATAACCAAGAAACAACCACAAAAATCCTCCAAATTCTCTTGGACCAACCTACACATACACACCTCCAGGCTGAGGCTCTAGATGGGAAGAGGATTGAATGAAGAAGAGATTGGTGTGTTAGCTTGGATGAACTCTCTGGTCCCAGGGCTGGGGGATAACCATGTGCAAAGATGGCTTGGTTGGACCAGGAGAGCTGAATAACCTGTTCTTCTAGAGGAGAGTGGAATTCCAACCTCTCACCTGGCACTGCCTGTGGGCCTGACCTTGGGACCTACAAGGGAGAAGTTGGCACCAGAGGAACCCCCAGAGAAGAGGGCTGTGCTGATGGGGCCTATGGACCCACCTCGACCTGGCATGCCCCCAAGTTTTCTGCCCCGTGGCAAGGTTCCCCTGAGGGGTGAGGAAGGGCTTGTTGGGAGGGGACTTCAGGCTTGTACACTGAGGGAGATAGACCCATCAAACTGATAAGTGTCGGGGTGGGGCAGACTTATCCCTCTATAGACAACTGTAGGGGCTATAGTGGAATGGGGGCTGTCTACAGGGTTGGAGGAGGTCACTTTTAAGTCTGAAGTCTAATTCCCCAAAACATGACTCCTCTGCCCTCTCCTGGACAGAAGAGCAACTGGATGGGCCTCTCAATCTGGCAGGCAGTGGCATCAGCAGTATCAACATGGCCCTAGAGATCAACGGGGTGGTCTACACTGGTATGGGTACTGTAGGCTGTCTACACTGGCATGGGGTCAGGGATATTTAAATTGGCATGGGGATTTTAGACTTTCTCTACTAGCATGAGGTTCAGGGTTATCTAAACTTGCATGGGTAACATGGGGTTGAGGGGATTGCTACACTGGCATGGGTTATAGGGGGTGTCTGTATGGCATGCAGTCCAAGGCATGACCTCACTGGCATGGGTACCATGGGATGTCTGCCTTGTCTTGGGCTTAGGTATTAGTGTAAATCTTTTTGTTTACCTATTTGAGGATATCTACATTAGCATAGGAGTCTCTCACTGATTCAAGGGGCTTGTCCTCATTGGTTTATGGCAGACAGATGTGTGTGGTGTTCTAGCACTCAAGACCCTTATTTTTTTTCCCCTCTTCTGTTTCCATCCCTTACCCCCTTCTGTCTACCCTCTATCATCTCCTCATTCCTTTTCCAGGTGTCCTCTTTGCCCGCCGACAGCCTATGCCAGCTTCTCAGGGCCCTACCAACCCTGCGCACCAATCCTCTACAGGGCCCCCTTCCAGCACCTTGTCCTAAAACCTCCTACTCAGAACTAAGACTCCCAGTCCCATTGCTGGGGGGGGGAAGACCCCCCCGCACCCTGATTCTTTCAGGTTTTCCAGTCTGGGACCCAGCCTTGGGAGGTAACTTCCACCCCCCATGTCATCTGGACTTGAAGCCAGATATTCTTTTAATGTTACATCTACCTCATTGTAAAGGGAGAGCACCTCCTCCCTGACCAATTCTAGCAGCATCTACCAAAGAGTTCTTTCCCCAGTAGCCCCAATCATCTCAGGTGCCTCCTGTGTCAATGTTATCTTTAGGAACTCCCCCCCTTTTGTCAGCCCTGCTTCTCTTCAGGAGCCAGCTGAAAGGCTGGGTTGGGGTCTCTTGAAGGAGACATCCCTCAGGTCACATATGGACAATAAAGTTGTGATCCCTCCCTTTTCAATGCCTCCTCTTCGTGTTTGGGTCTGGGAGGTGGGGAAGAATGATATAAAGCACATTGGCTGCACTGGGCCAGAAGAAGGAGGTATAGGGAAGCACCCTGAGAACAGAAAAACTCCATCTTCAATCAGACTGGTTGAGTTCAAGTCCTATATGGTGAAAATTCTATCACAACAGTGCTGGGTGGCCTTGGGTGAGTCACTTAATTTCTTGGACTTAGAAGACGCCAAAAGTTTACGGTAACTCAGAGTATCCTACTATCTATGGGAATTGGACCTATCCTGGAATAGTGAATGTATTGTTATGCGCAAACTCAGGGAATAGCGTGAGAAAACCTCTTTGATAACCAAAGGCAAAGGTCGTCTTCACAACCAGGCGATGGAAGCCAGGGAAGGGTCAGAACGGACAGCTGCTGCCAAAGCGACCAGTTTTTGACACCTTTCGCCAGACTGGAGCGGACACTTCCGGCTCTGAAGGACGGAATCGTGGCGTCACTTCCTGTATACAAATCCGCCCATGCACTTGGATTGGTCAGCCATCCTGCTGGGACGGACGTCCCGCCCTCAGGTTGTTTTCCGCTAAGGTGGGTCAGTAGGAACGATGGCGGCTCTGACTGACATGCAGCGGCTGCAGGCCCGAGTGGAGGAGCTAGAGCGTTGGGTGTACGGGCCGGGCGGGACGCGCGGCTCGCGGAAGGTGAGAGGTCTTTTCTGGTGGTCCCTATCTGGAGAAGGGCAAGAGCAGGCTCTTGGCTCGGCCCTTGGGATGGATGTAGCTGCTGCAGTCCTGTCGCCCGCAGTCCGGCCTTTGAAATAACGAAGGTCCGAGACCTCCCAGAGCCGATTTGATCCTCGGGGTCTGTTCCCATGGGGGGATCTGCGGGTGGTCAGGCCAGCTTGAGTGGGCTCTGTGCCAACTGTGACTAAGACTCTCCTTCCCTTTGGGGGTTAGTTGGGAGATCTGACACGCTCGAGAAGCTGACTAACGAGAGTTTCAATAAGAGCGGAAGTTTACAATGGAAGTGTTGTCATGGAGCCCACCGTGATTAATAGTTAAATGAATTGTGCAGAGAGAGGTCCGTGGGACCCCAGAGGAAACAGAGCAGAGGTGGTTAAGGAAGCGCCAAGGGGCAAGAAGTGAGGTCTGAGAGGGCCAAGATTAGGAGGGGAAGGGATTGGATACTAGATGCTCAGATGTAGACTGGCTCTCCTTTGCACTAGTGACTGAATTTTGACAACTATGAGGCTTAGGTGCCCTCCTATCCTCTTTCTACTATGGGAAGACCTTTTACTGAAGAAGTTCTGGGGAATGTCAGGCAAATCCTGGAGCTAAGTACATGCAAGGTAATGATATCTGTAACACTTCTTGTGAAATTAGTTGTAACTGGCAGATTGTGTTCCCATTTGAGCTTCTCAAACATTCTTTTCCTTTGTCATCTATGATGTTAACCTAACCTTCCTGATTTTCCTTCTACCTGCTTCTTAGTTTAGTTGCCTTCCCATATATTTGCCCCTTGAATATTGTCATTTCTCACCTTCTACCCTAAAATTTAGGTGAGTGTATTCACTTCCTTAGACTCCTCCTCTATTTGATCCTTTAATATGGAATTCCTTATCTTCTACCATTAAGCCCTATGTAGACTCACTCACTTCCATAGTTTCAATTACTATTTACATGTCATTATGTCTCAGATGTGTATCTCTGGCCCAAATTTCTGTTCTGGAAACCAGACTTATATGTCCCATCGTCTACCGGACTTTTTCGCTTGAATATCCAACAGACATCTCAAACTCACTCCGCATGCGCTTAACTATACTCTTTCACTCCCTCCCCTAACCTGATTATCTTGTTTATTCCCCAATATAGGGCTTGTATCATTACTGGGATACTAGTTATCTTTTTCTTTCTTTCTTTTTTTTTTTTTTGAGACAGAGTCTTACTTTGTCACCCTTGGTAGAGTGCTGTGGTGTCATAGCTTACAGCAACCTTGAACTCTTGGGCTCCAGCAATTCTCTTGCCTCAGCCTCCCTAATAGCTGGGACTACAGGTGCCTACCACAACGTCCAGCTTTTTTTTTTTTTTGAGACAGAGCCTCAAGCTGTCACCCTGGACAGAGTGCCATGGCATCACAGCTTACAGCAACCTCCAGTTCCTGGGCTCAAGTGAGTCTCCTGCCTCTGCCTCCCAAGTAACTGGGACTACAGGTGCCTACCACAATGCCCAGCCATTTTTTGGTTGTAGTCGTCATTGTTGTTTGGCGGGCCCAGGCTGGATTCGAACCCACCAGCTCAGGTGTACGTGGCTGGCGCCTTAACCCATTGAGCCACATGTGCTGAGCCCGCCCAGCTGTTTTTACAGACAGGGTCTTACTCTTGCTCAGGCTGGTCTCAAACTCCTGAGCTCAAGCAATCCACCCTCCGTGGCCTCCCAGAGTGCTAGGATTGCAGGCGTGAGCCACCATGCCCCACCTGGGGTACTAGTTATCTTAGACTCTTCCATCTCCCACCCTAGAGTTGATGTGGAAAGAATAAGACTAGAGCCAGTTTGGGTCCTGGTACAATCATCCACTCATGAGGTAATGAAGGCCTAGGTGAGGATGCTTGCATTTCTCATGCCCAAGCCTGGGACTTGGGAACCAGAAATTATAGTCTATACTATACATTCCATAAACTCTAAAATACTTCACTACCTCCCCAATTAAATTTGAAACTCCCCAAGGAGTACCTGATACTCTCTCTCTCTCTCTCTCTCCCCCATCCCACTTCATATTAAGGATTCCCTGAAGGTGGGGCTGCATCTCCTCTAATATAAGAGAAGGGGACCAATCTAGATTACTAGGATTCAGGTTTGCGAGTCTGGGGGAATGAGGGTTCTTTATTTCCTCCAAGCTTTGAGTCAAGTGGTACATCTTGGAATTAATCTCATCTCCCTTACAGGTGGCTGATGGCCTGGTCAAGGTGCAGGTGGCTTTGGGGAACATTGCCAACAAAAGGGAGAGGGTAAAGATTCTGTATAAAAAGAGTAAGTGCTTCCATGATGTGCCTCCCTGTACTACTTCCCATGCCTGTGCTTCCGAGAACCTGGCCCTGGCCTTTCAATTCATTAGGTCACTGAATAGCCCTTTGGGGATAGAAAAAATATGAAGACATTTTCTTGTACCAAATTCAGTTGGTGAATTGGGGTGTGCTTTTCTTTTCTTTTTATTTTGAGACAGAGTCTCACTTTATCGCCCTCAGTACAGTATTGTGGGGTCACAACTCACAGCAACCTCCAATTGCTGGGCTTAGGTGATTCTCTTGCCTCAGCCTCCTGAGTAGCTGGGACTACAGGTGCCCACCACAATGCCCAACTATTTTTGTTGTTGTTGTTGTGGTTTGGCTGGGGCCAGGTTCAAACCTGCCACCCTCGGTTTATGGGGCCGGCGTCCTACCCACTGAACCACAGGCACCGCCCTGGGTGTGCTTTTCTACTTTGTGGATAAACCTCAGGTTTATCCTGAAGTAAGTTATGACAGTGTCCTAAGTCATGGGATGAGAGCTCTGCCTGAAAACTCCTTTTAAAAGGGTTTGAGATTTTCCCAGGCAAGGTTAAATGGCAAGAAAGAAATTAAGAACTGAGAGCTCCAGCCTTTGTTCAGCCAAACCTTTTTGATCAGAGCTAGTAACCTGCTCAGGAACTAGAAATCAGACAAAGCTCTGACTTGTCTTGGTGGCACTGAGAGGAAAAAAGGCCTTCTTGGTGAGGATAGGTCATTCAGAATGGGAGGGCCCCAGGGTGGTGGCAGCAATTGTTTCCAGCTGTGAAACCTGAGGTCAGCCAACAAGTGAAGAGAGTTGAGTGACAGGGAAGTGGGGATAGAGAACCTGGCAAAGGCCTGCTGATAGGCCATTGTAGGGTATCAGCTCCTTATTCAAGGCTCTTCCTAAGGTTGACCAAACATCTTTCATAAGATAGAGCTCTACTCCCCAACCCTATTAGTTCCATTTTCCATCTTTCTACTTTTCCAGTTGAAGACCTGATCAAATACCTGGATCCTGAGTACATTGACCGCATTGCCATACCTGATGCTTCTAAGCTGCAGTTCATTTTAGCAGGTATTGCTGGACTGTGTATGTACATGCATCTGAGGATGTGGGTTGTGGAAGAGGTTGGGTACAGAAATTGTCTCCCCATCCAGTCTTCTCTTGGATATATCCCCTTGGAAGCTGCTCTCTGGAATTCTGAGCTGAGGATCATGTGAATCCTCTAGTAGGCATTGGATGCCATTGGGTGCAATATACCTCTGGGCCAGCTGCAGGAAACAGTGGGAGCTACTCCAATGTTCTATCAGTAGCCTGCCCCTTGGATTTTTCTTCAGAGCCTTCCTCACTTCTGCTCACTGACAGCTTCTAGGAAAGAATAGGGGTAAAGAGCATTGCCACTGGGGAAAAGGGAGGATATTGGGATGAGTTTCAATATCTTTCTTTCATGTAGGAAAGCTCTAGGTTTTCAGAATTCTAGCCAGTAACTATTGCCTTGTCTATTAGTCAGTCAGCCATTCCATAAGCTTAGGGTTTTCTGAGTTTTGTTTTTTTTTTTTAGAGACAGTTTCACTTTGTTGCCCTCGGTAGAGTGCCAGGGCATCTCAGCTCACAGCAACCTCCAGCTCTTGGGCTTAGGCGATTCTCTTGCCTCTGCCTCCCAAGTAGCTGGGACTACAGGTGCCCCCCACAACGCCCAGCCATTTTTTGGTTGCAGCCGTCATTGTTTGGCGGGCCGGGGCTGGATTCGAACCCGCCAGCTCAGGTGTACGTGGCTGGCACCTTAGCCCGTTGGGCCACAGGCGCCGAGCCTTTTTTTTTTTTTTAATTGTTGGGGATTCATTGAGGGTACAAGAAACCAGGTTACACTGATTGCATTTGTTAGGTAAAGTCCCTCTTACAATCGTGTTTTGCCCCCAAAAGGTGTGGCACACACCAAAACCCCACCCCCCTCGCTCCTTCCCTCTCTCGGCTCTTCCGTTCCCCCCCCCCCCCTCAGCTAATTGAATTTTTTCTTTTTTTTTTTTTTTTTTTTGAGACAGAGCCTCAATCTGTCACCCGGGGTAGAGTGCTGTGGCAAAACAGCTCACATCAACCTCCAATTCCTTGGCTCAAGCGAGTCTCTTGCCTCTGCCTCCCAAGTAGCTGGGACTACAGGCGCCCGCCACAACGCCCGGCCATTTTTTGGTTGCAGCTGTCATTGTTGTTTGGCGGGCCGGGGCTGGATTCGAACCCGCCAACTCAGGTGTATGTGGCTGGCACCTTAGCCCGTTGAGCCACAGGCACGGAGCCTATATTATGTTTTCTTAAACAGATTTTTTTTTGACAAAAATTGTGAATTGTTACATGTATACAGAAAGGTGCACAAAACAAAGATGCTTAGCTTAGTGATTTGTCCCAAGTTGGACCACATGTAACCACCTTAGAGGTCAAAAACAGGACATTGCCACCAGAAACTCCCCCAACCTGTACCCCGAGAAATACCTACTATCCTGGGATAATTAATGGTGGCAGATTCCTTGATTCACTTTACACTTTCGCCACCCAAGCTAGCACCCTAACTACATCATATGGCATAAGTTTGCCTGATTTTTTGTATTTACACTAAAGGAATCACAATGTATTCTTTTGAGACTAGTGTCTTGCTCATGTTGTTTTGTGAGTCTTACCCTGTAAAAATACTTAGAACAATGGCTGGAGCACGGTTAGCATCAGATGAACACTTATTATCATTATTATTTCAGAAATGCTGCCAGATGCATCCCCTTCCTGCTTCTTCTGGATTTTATTTTACTTCCTAATTTTGAAATTGCAGATCAGTTCTCAGGTTTCCTGGAATGACACCCCATGTGACAACAATTGTGAATAGCAGCGCTTTGGAGTAACCTCCAGAGCTGGTTTGAGCCACCGCATAAAGACGGCACCCCACATAGCCATTTTGCATGTCTTCTTCACTGGGTGGACTGAGTCGCCGGTGCCCAGCAGGACAGTGGGGCCAGTTTTGATCTCTTTAGGAACAGGCATTGAGTCTTTGACTTCAATCACTCGCCACATCAATGCCTCAGAGCAACCGAAGGCATTGATGCAAGTAGACTTGTTACTTTCACCAGAGAACAGGAAACTTGACCGTCTTCAGTGCTTTAGTTCAAGGATCCAAAACTCAAGTGCCTGCAAGGCCAGACAGGTGACCCAAATCTGGGAAGTGGCCAAGGGTGAGAGGAACCATTTGCACATGATGACTGACAGCAGTTGACCCTTGGGCCCTGGGGTTAGAGAAACAATAGTGGTGGGGTCCAGTGTGGCCTGAATGCCCACTCCCTTCTCTGTGCTGTGCTACCGTGGCCCACCATCATGGTGGCCCTTTGGGCCTGTGGTACTTGAGTTGTGTTGGTACACAATGGATGCAAATCAATGGGTCATGTCTCCCTGCTTGTCCTTTTTCTCTGAGACTCTAGCATGGAGGGCCCACCATATATTAGGGTCTGTCCAGGCCATATCCCACCAATGAAGATTTGATGACTTGCTTCATCTGGGTGGCAGTGTGAGGCTTCTCACTCTGCCAGGTCATGTGCTGGGGGTTGGAGATCAAAGGCCATTCAGGGCATCCCCCAAACCAGACACTGCCAGCAGTTCATTTGGGTGCAGTGTGGGGTGGGCTCCAGTTTCCAGGTGAGGTGGAATCTGGGATATTTGACAGAGTGAAGGCATCGACAGTGGGACAGATGCACTTAACTTGCTTTGAGGTGGAGGTAGGTGGTGAGAGGCATGTGGTTTCCTGCCCAGTGGCCATTCCCTCTCTTTCCTGCCATCCTTCCTTGTCTATATGACAAGGAGGTTGAAAGGACAGATATATTCCAGCTTCCCTTGCAGTTAGCAGTGGTTTTGTGATGCCGTCTGGGCAGTGAGATGTAAGTAGGACTCTTTTGGGGGACATTTTGGGACATATTTCCTCTGGATTTAAGGTTGTAGGCATATGAGTGAAGTATTTCTTACCCTCCTGGAAGCTTTCTACTTCTTGCATTTGGAAGCAGTTGGGTAGGGATGTGATGTCTGGAGCTGAAACAGTCATCCTGTGTCTCTAGGAGAAATCACAGAGATTCACAGACTTAAATTTCTAACATTGCTGAACAATTGGATCAACCCTTAACCACCTACTTCCAGCCTTCTTGTTACGAGAGATAGTTGAATGCTCAAAGCTCCAATCCTAATGTTCAGGTGTGTCTGAGGATGCTCACTGAGGCTATGGGGTAGGCAACTGGTTCCCCCTAAATACCTGTAAGGGCTTTGAATTTGGCTATGCTGGCTCTTCCTATCCATGGAGCCATTTTCTATTTTTTTAAATCTCTAAATTAAAAAAAATTAAATGTGAAATGCAGTAGAACCTTTGTAAGTTGACTGAAACTGGTCAACACATGGAGGTGGGCAACATAAGGAACTAGGCCGACTGTACTGATACGTACATGTGGAGCATGTCTGGTCTATGAAAATTAGGCCAACTGAAGGAGGTGGTCACTGTAGGGAGGTGGTCAGCTATGGAGGTTCTACCGTATATCACTTATGCTAAAGAATGTTTAAAACATGTCTGTATAGCCTAAGTAATAATAATAAAATACCCATGTACTCGCCACCTAAGTTAAGGATCAGAACATTACCAAATCTTAGACATTCCTTGTATCCCCTCTTCAGCACTAACCACTGCTAATATTAATAGCTGCTGACATTTACTGAGTCCTTCCTGCATGCTGCATTGTGCTAAATCACTTATATGCCCCTGGCCTCACAATAACCTGACACTATTGTGTCTGTTTTAACGGAAGTGGAAACTGAAGTTTGAAGAAGTTAAGTGATGTGTCCAAGGTCTGTGATTACAGCCAGGACAGGATCCTTCCACCTTTCCTCTAATTTTTGGCTAATTGCTTTCTGCCATTCTTTATCGTTTTACCACCCACGTATTCCTAAATAATAATGATGCTTCATTTTACCTGTCCTTGAATTTTATATAAATGGAGGAAGACTCTCCCCTTCTTTGGTGACTTTCATCTTCCATGTTGTACATTCTGAGTTTATGCACATGGATGTGCGGGAGTGGCTCTGTCCTTCTCATAGCTGTGTAGTTTTTTGTTACTAGATTAGCTTGTAGGTTTGTTTGTCCTGCAGTTGGCAGACATTTGGGATGCCTCCAGTTCTCTTGCCATCACCAAGCAGCCTGCTCTGAACATTCTCGTCCATGTCTCAGGGTGCAAATGGGTTAGGGTTGCTCTGGGGCGTATACCTTTGAATGGAATTGCTGGGCCACAGGAGTGCACACATTTCCTTTGTTAGGTAACGCCAAACAGTTTTCCAAAGTGGCTGCACCAGATTATACACCGACACTGGATCCCAGGTGTGTTCTGTTTTGAACGGCTGTGTCCCAGCAAAGTTAACCTCTGACCTTTGACGATGACGTGCATCATTTGCCATTAATTTTCAGCATCTGTACTTCTTTAAATGGTCGCCCCAGAATGATGATGGGGTCCTGAAATAAGGCTCTTGTCTCATCCCTGGCCTTGATTTTTGGGTTCTACTGATTTTGGAGTTTCTAATAGGGAGAAAAAAAATTTGATATTTTCAGACATCAAAACTGCACCTGATTATATTTGCCCACAAGACAATAGGAACTTTACTTGAAGGTCAGCACCCAGTTTCTCTCCGTGGTTCTCTCTGCCTGTGCATTTGGAATAATCAACTCTGAAGAGGCAGGCAAATCCCAGGGTCCTCAGGGAGATGAGGGCGCTGTGGACATTATGGGACAGGCAAGAAGATCTGAAAGGTGAGAGGGTCCTGTCCTGGCTGTAATCACAGACCTTGGACACATCACTTAACTTCTTCAAACCTCAGTTTCCACTTCCGTTAAAATAGACACGATAGTGTCAGATTATTGTGAGGCCAGGGGCATATAAGTTATTTAGCACAATGCAGCATGCAGGAAGGACTCAATAAATGTCAGCAGCTACTATTAATATTAGTAGCAGTTCTCATCTGCACAGTGGTCTAGTGGGGCTGAGAAAAGTTCCAGGCATTACTGCTAACATGCCCTATATGTATTCCTATAAAACCTCGTGATCTGTAAAATCCTGTGCTAATAAGAAAGAGGCTTATGAGGAAAATGGGGTTGGGGTAGGTGGTTCAAAACCTAGGGAAGCTTGCAACCAGAGCACCAACAAAATCAATATCAATCCTAATAAAAATTTGAGCACAGGCAAACCCCTAGGGGCATTTGCGCCCAGCCACACAGTCAATCAAACATTTCAGCCTTAAACCCTGAGGCATCTGCTTCCTTCTTGGAAATGTAGGTCTGGGAGGGCATTTGCTTCTAGTCAGGACCATTTTCATCCACATTAAAAGTATGATTGAAAATGTAGCCTTTGCCGTTAGGTTATTGTTTTAGAAGTGGGAAGGGCTTTGTAGCTTCTTGATCTAAACGTACCATGTTCTCTAAGATTGCACAGCTCAGTGACAGCACAGAGGTTCTAAGAGCCACTAATTCAGCCACCCCTGAAGCTAAGGGGAAGCACTGCTATAGACGCCCATTGTTTCTTTTTTAAGTTCTTCAAATCTGGCTAAGAGTATTTCTTTAATTGTGCCTGTTCCTGACTGCTTAAAAATATTAATATGCTACAGAAAATCCTGTATGGACACACTTTCCCTATTCTTTCAATATTCTTCCCTTACTTACCAACCATGAAGTAACTGGGGTCAAAGGAACTTGCCTCAGAGCAGAATAGACTATGTCCTGGTCACAAACCACAGCCAAAGGCCAAATCCAGTTTATGACCTGTTTTTATTCCAATTCTAATTTTTAAGCATAAAAAACACATAAGATTTACTATCTTAACCATTTTTTTTTTTTTTTTTTTTTTTTTTGAGACAAATTTTTAAACTAACGCCTTTGGTTTTGTGCTGGCATATGAACTTTTTTGCCCTTTTTATATGGCCATGG
>CAUYRH010011200.1:0-62298 GCA_963574655.1 Perodicticus potto | reverse complement strand
AATTTCCTAGGCCTCAATTCCATGAATGGACTGTATCCATTCATTGATACACTCATTCACCTTGCCCCCGGTGGAAGGGACTGTATTCATTCGTTTCCTGGCCAAGGAACCCATACACCTATATATACCTTGAGACTAAAGGCCTAAAGGAGGAGACCGGGAAAGACCAGGAGAGAAATGGAGAGAGTTTCTCTCTCCCCACTTGAATTCTCTCTCTCTACCAGGAGCTTTAGTGTTTTCTGTATTCTTTTCTGTAAATAAATTCTGTCTTACCACTGGAGGAGGGAATAATGTAGTGAAGAATAATAAAATAAATGTATTTTAAAAAAAAAAGAAAAAATACCTGTGCAAATACCTGAGTATAATATATAACTAATAAGGATACTGTTAATAATTGAGGAACTCCATTAGTTATATTCTGCTCACATCAGAAAATTTCACAGTTATTTCAATGGCAGTTTTGTTTCTTGATGTCAAATAATACTTTCAAATATCCGAATTTGTGTCATAAATTTATAGCACTTCCTGTAAGTTTCTTAATTACAAGAAATGTAATTCGCATTTCATTTTGATAAAATAATTATTTTTATATTACTTATTTGAATTATAAATGAATAGTTACTGATTTATATCTGTCTAAATGTAACTGTTCTGTTATATTGCAGTGTGTCAGAGGTGCTACAGAGTAATCAGCTCCTACCATTAAGTATTTAAAACATGTTTTATAGAACCTATTACATTTCATCCTCAAATAAAAAATTAAATTTATATATAAATGGTGATAATATAATAAACATATACATTTTTATATATCATATATGTTATTTGTCATGAATATAGACTATATATTATAAATATAAAGATATATTTCACATACTCACATGCTATAACTCAAGAAAAATAAAATATCCACATCTTAACAATTATCTTTGTATGTAGAAATATGGATATTATTCTTTTATTTTTATTAACATATTTAATATAATTTTCTAAAGATACAAGCAAATTTGTTTAAAGGAAAGCTATGAAGCTGTACATACATAAATGTGAGGGACTTTTTTAAATGACCACTCATGTGTCTTCTAGCTCCTGGTGCCTACCTCATCTGTGCAGCCCGGGTTTCTGCACAGCATGCTGTAGGTGTGGAAAACTCAGTGAAAGCCTTTGCATATACATCGCTTCACTGAAGAATGGCCGTCAGCCGAAAATCTCTTCAGTAGGCTGCAAGTGATGCCTTTCCTTTTACGCTGTTCCTGACTTTCAGTGGTCTTCCAGCTGTTGCCCAGGCACACACTCCTTTGCATGTAACCACTCATGAAGTCTGCCTGTCTCCTGATCGTGACCACAAGCCTGGGGCAGCAGATGGAAAACAGTGGTGCCCCTTTTACATCTCATGAAATCATGGAAAACTGGAACAAGCTTAATTTCATTGCAGTAGGAATTAGTTGAGCATGAATTTGCATTTCTTCCTCAGGGAACAGTATTTAATAGCATATTTTCATATCTGACCTTGAGGTAATCAATATACATCCCTTGCATGGAAATAAAAGAGCACTCATTTTTTCTCTTCGCCCCCAGGGGAGTCTTGGGTGCGGGCTTGTGGGTGGGAGGTCCGTGTGTTTTCTCATATATTACCTACCCAGGACACCATGTGTTCTGTTCAAGTTCTGCATTATTCACCACCAGCCAATATTTTGGGGGCCTCTACTGGGAAGCAGTGGTGCCCAGTCCTAAGGGGTCTATGAGATAAACAAAATAGTTACTGGCCATAGGGAGCTCGTGGCCTGATAGGGTTATATAGACATGTAGCCACACACTCATATACTTACACACATATACACACAATCAGCAGCAAAATATGATATATAGAATCACAGATAAATGCTAGTGAAGAACTAAGGGGTAGCAACTTTAGGGTCAGACATTTAGAGTAAGAAACCCCAGGTCAGAGTATGGAGGAGAGAACTGAAGGGTACCAATGCCAGACTCAGAAGTTCTGACACCTGTTAGCTTTCAGAAAGACATTGGAAGTTTTTGAATCTGAGGTCTAACGATTAAGTCTGTGAATTCATCTTAGAAAAAGTGTTGCATACCTCATTGCTAAACTCACCATAATCGCCTTCAAATACTCCTATTGGAAAGCGATAGGGTCCTTAAAATCTGATGCCATGTCCACCCTTCAAGCACCTGGTCCACCATTCAAAGCAATTTTGGAACTTTTTCTGGAATGGCCATCAGAGATGTCATCGTTTTAAGGACATTACACTTAATGTCCTGAATGTCATCAAAATGTCTTCCTTTCAATATTTCCTTGGGATAAATAAAAATGTCATTGGGAGCCAGATCAGGTAGAGAAGATATTCCAATACAATTATTTGTTTACTGGCTAAAAACTCCTTTACAGACAGTGCTGTGGGAGCTGGTGCATTGTCATAATGCAAGAGACATGAGTTATTGGCAGAATGTTCAGGTCTTTTTCATCTTATTCGCACAGACTCCAGCACTTCCAAATTATAAACTTGGTTAAATATTTGTCCAGTTGGTATAAATTCATAATGATTAATACCTCTGATACCAAAAAAGGTTAGCAATATCATTTTAATTCTTGGTTCAGACTGATTGAACTTTTTTGATTGTGGAGAATTGACTGACTTCCATTGTGCTCTTCAACACATTGTTCCAGGGTTATATTGGCGCACCCATGTCTCAACCCCAGCGATGACATGGCCCAAAACTTTATCTTGCCTCTCCAAAAGGTCTTAGCAAATTTCAGTTCTCTTTTGCTTTTGTTCATCAGTGAGTTCCTTGAAGATCATGTTTGCACACACCTTTCTCATGCCAAGATGTTCAGTTAAGATTTTTCCAACTGCTTCTCTATCCATGTTTACTTGGTCTTCTATGCTTCTCACAGGCAGCTGATGATTGTGACACACAACTCAATGAATTTTTGCAATGTTTTCATCACTTCTGCTCTGTACAGGCCACCCTGACTGCTCCTTAGCAGTGATACTTTCTTTCCCTTTTCTTCATGGTGTTGGCCCCATAAACTTGGACTAACATATCCTTCATTGGATTTCCACGCTTGCCAATTTTAACAAAGAATGTAATGTTTGTCCATTGCTCTAATTCAAGCTCTAACATGTTCACACAACAACAATAATGAATGCTACTCAGTGACACTCCACCATTGTCAACACCAACACAGCTGTGAAACACTGATACACTAAGATTATGAACTCTCATAGAGCTGTACATACCATGCTGCCAATGAAAGTGCACAGGGACAAGTTCACAAACTTAATTGTCAGATTTTGTAGGCTCATAAGTAAAGCTATAGTTTAGAAATATTATTCCAGCAGCCTGGGCTGAATGGATTGGATACAGAGTAAAAATGATAACATCAAGTAGAAGGATTAAAAGATAAACTTGCAGAAATCTTTCAAAAAGTAATTTTTTTTATTTTTTGAAATTAAAGAAAATAAAAATAGGAGAGTGAGGTCCTATCATGCAGAGGGACCTGCAGCAGCAAAGGTGAGATTAAAGACTTTCCGACGTCTTTGGGTTTGAAGAAAGTCTCTTAAGAATGAAAATTCTCTAAATCATAACAGAGGTTCATTTATCAGCAGTGTTTTGAGTACCTGCTCTCCAATATTTTTTTTTCAATGAAGGATTTAGGTGTATTTAAGAAGCTTTTTGTTGAATCTATCTGGAGAGCAAAAAGTCTTCTCTCAATTTATTTGCTTCCTAAATTGGAGTTTTCATGTCAGGGGTTTTTTTTGTTTTTGTTTTGTTTTGTTTTTAACTGACAAAAGATGAACAAGACTGGTACTCTGTAAACTATAAAATGTTTCTGAGAGAACAAAAGTTCTAAATAAATGGAGAGATCTGCCATGGTCCTGGATCAGAAGCCTCAATATTATTAAAATGTCAATTCTCCCCATATTGACTTCTGGATTCAAGACAATCCCAATCAAACTCCCAGGGAGGTTTTGTTTGTCAAAATTGATATGCTGATTCTAAATGTATGGGGAAATGTAAAAGTTGTACATGGCCATATCAACTTTGAAAAAGAAGAAACCTGTGGCATTGACCATATCTAACTTCAAGACTTATAAAGCTGCAGTTATTAAGACAGCCTAATCAGCCATATATAGGAAATAGAACAGAATAGAGTTTTCAAAAACAGCTACACATGATAAAGACAAAGATAAATAAGAAACAATTTCTACTTTTGAGAGCTTCAGGGTCTACCTGGAGATTCCAAGAAAATTAAAATTATGATTTTGCGTAACAAATGCTAGCCGATGCCAGATACAGGGTCTCTAAATCCACCTGAAGGGACCTAGAATGTTTCCTTAGGAGAGGTAATGTCTGGGCTGAATATTCAAAGATTATTAGAGTTTTCAAGATGAAGAGATAAGAGAGCAGCGTGCTGGGTAGCAACGTGCGGGAAGGGGCAGAGACATGCGTGAGTTACACAGTCTGGGGATGACTGGTTGCCTCTCATAGAGCGAAAGCACGGTGCACACAGAGTTTGTAGGGAGGTGAGAGAATGTAAAGGAAAACAAGCGGCCACATCGTGACAAGCCTCAGCTACTAAAACAGGTGGAACTTACCCCATAGGTGAGCAAAACCCATTGGGAAATTTTACACAGGTCTGTGACAGGGTACTATTCAAGTTTTGAAATATCACTCCATTACAACAACAACAAATAAATCAGGGAACTTAGGACTGGAGGTAGCAAGACCAGTCCGGATGCTATTGAAATATTCTAGGCAAGACGGAGTGGATTCTTAACCTAAGGCAAAGCTAGTGAGTATAAGATAGATAGGAGAGGCATTCTAAAAACATAACTGTTACACGTAGGGTGGAGGACAAATAGAGAATGACTTACAGGTGGTTTTCTTGCCTCTCTTTTCTATCAAGTGTAACCTAAGGTCTCTATTTTATTTGTAAGTGGAAAAGAAAGCCCTCTTCCAATAGACAGCCCTATACAAGAGTGGAAGCTGGCGAGTAACAGTAAGGCATGGCATCAGGACCCATGTCATTGCCATGTCTCATATCACCTCCAACTAATATTCATTTGTCCACAGGGAATCCTTAAATTCTGCCCACCAAGTGTCTACCAGAGCATTTACCCGCTGAAGATGTGAAGTATATGGCCTTGTGGAGTTGTGCTTTGGCCTCAGTGAGGGTTAAAATAAAAGCATTTAGCCAGTAAAAGGAGATATCAGCACACCTCAATCCAAGCTTCTAATCTGCCCTTTCCTAGTAAAGCTGCAAGGCCCATGTTGGTCTGCAAGTGATTTATCTGCCTAAAGTCCTGCCAAACTTTGGCCTAGCTCTGTCCAGACACTAGACTATAAATGGCTGAAGAAAAAACAGAAAAGGAGCAGAGCTGAAAGGCCAGTGGGCGACTGTTTTTCTTTAGCTCTGTCTGCGCTGAATAATCAGCCAACCAGGGTCAGCCCAGCCATGTCCACCCCCTCCTTTCATGACTCAATGAGACAAGTCATGGGACCCAATCACAAGCAGCTCCATCACCAGGACTGGCAAAGCCCTCTGGAGCCTAAATCCCCTCCATGTATATTCCCAAGACCCACCAAGACTACTGTTTATGTCTTGTTAAGCCACAAAGAACATTCCACTGTGTAAAGTCAACTCATCACATTTTTTTAAGGAAGAAAAAAAAACAAACCCGAAAGAGAAAAATATGGGTGATCTCTCCTGGGACTGATCCCATTCTGATGCAGAGGGAACGCAGTGTGTGCTGGCCTAACTGGTTCTTAAAAGGTTGGATCCTGACCATTCTGGAGGAGGAGCCATCTGCTCTTAGGACTGGGGGGCACCAGGGTGAGGTCCAGCGACAGTAGAGAATACACAGTGCATAGTTTCTCCACTGCCTCACTCATTTTTTGCTACTTGATACTACTAAGATGCAGATATTCAAAATCAGAAGTCCAGACATCCTCTAGTATCTATTAACACAGCAATCAAAAGCCTTGTGAATAGAAACAGCTTCAATACCCCTCTCTTTGCTGTTCCAAAAAACATGTAAGTCAGACAGAGGTGGGAGCAGCTCCCAGTGGGAACTGTAGGGAAAGGGACTGCATCACAATCACCTGGGAGGCTTTACTCCCTACCCCAATTAAAGGACCGTGGCTACTTCCCACCCCTTTTGTGAGAATTTCTGCTGTAGTAAAACACTTACAGGTGTTGGCAGAGCCCTCCTGTCTGTGGAGGTGGGGAGGCAGGGCTCTAAGGGAGCAGGGAGGTAGCTAGAGAAATCCACCTATAAGCTGAGGTCTAGTGCGTACCTGTTCCTGAATGAATCAAGGCAGAATTGCAAACCCTCTGTGGAATACAAAGCAGAAAATCAAGCCAGGACTTAGCAGGGGGTTGACAAATGACAGATTCAATCACTGAATCATAACAGAGCAAGCACCAATTACAACGCCTGATGTTATTATCTTAGCTAGGGCTCCTAAAATAAATACCACAGCTTAAACAACAGCAATTTATTTCTCATAATTCTGGAGGCTGGGAAGTCTGGGACCAGGCTGCCGGTGTGGTCAGCTCTGACAAGGGCCCTATTTCTGTTATGTGGATGGTGGTCTTTTTTCCTGTGTCCTCACGTGGCACATTGCCGAGAGAGCAAAAGCAAGCTCTCTCTGGTCTCTGCTCCTAAGGGCACTAATTCCATCATGAGAGCTCCATCCTCATGAAATAATCACCTCCCAAAGTCCCCATCCTAATGCCATTTCACTGGGTCTAGGGTTTCAACATATGAATATAAGAGGGATATAAATGTGCCATCCATAACAGTTGTACACTTCGCCAGAGACATTTATTGCTTACCAAAGTCCATGTGCTTTCCTCAATTTCCAACCCCCCATGCAATTAGTGAAGGCCGTGTAAGCCAGTTTAGCCAACAGGCAGTGAGCAGGAGTGTTTCCCTTCCAAGATAAAGCAAGAAAAGATGGCATTCAACCCTCTGGCTCACGCTCCCTCCACAGGCAGGCTGAAAGCCACGTTCCCACATGCTGCAGCTACAAGATGTAAGAGATGGAGATCTTTATGTCACTTCTTAAAAGGAGATCGACTCAGAAAACTGCCTTTCTCATGGGTGAGAAAAATACTTTCACGTATTAAACCAGTAAGGCTTGGGGGTTGTTTGTTGCTGTGCTAAAGCCTAGCTTAGCCTGAATAACAAAAATGACAAGCAAGAAATCAAGGAAGGGACTTAGGCTTTGAGTTGTCACAAAATAGCTTCAGTCAGTGAATTAAGGTGGAACAGGAGCCAGGTCAGAGCAGGACTGAAGCCAGCCTGGAAGGCCTGTAGACGCCTCACCTCACTTCCACCTTGGGACTGGGCTGCTTCCAGATCCTAAGACAAGTATGAGCTGGGCATGGGGCTAAGTAGCCTTTAGGACTACAAAATGGGACATTTGGTTATACAAAAAATAAATAAATAAATAAATAAAATTAAAAAAATAAAATTTTAGAAGTAAAAAATGAAAATAAAGAAAAAGAGAAAAAACAAAAAGAACAGACAAACAGAAAATCAAAGATTAAAATAAAATGGAATATTTGGACTACTTGATAAACTCTAAAACACCTTATACCTTAGACTATCTCTGAGAGCACTATTTGGGAGCATTAAGAAGAAATGGTAAAACTACTTGACAGAGAGTATCTGCAGCAGAAAGAGTTTCTAGAAAAGTCTGAATACCCAAATCAGAATGCTTCTGAAAATTTTGGCTCTACTTATTTATTATACCTGGTTCTCCAAAGCCCACTAACACTACTGGGTCTTTAAAGGTGTTAGACAATCAAAATATTTTCCCACCATTCTCCATAGACCATTCCCCCCAATAAGCTGGCCAACTTTGAAAACAAGAATTCCTAACATAGACTCAAGGGAATGCATGAGCTCTTCTCTTATCATATCGGATAATTGGCTTCAATATCGGCTTACCTCCACTGAATGGGAATTATTTCTCCAAGCTTTTCCATATATATCAACTACTAAGCTCATCTTCAGAGATAATTAACTGAAAAATGCATTGCTTCCATTAACTAAATGCTATGACTGATTTTTCGCTGTCTATATAAAAGTTACTATTTCCTGGTCACTTGCTGATCAACCTGGTCTTTTTGTACACCTAATATCAGAGCAGTTCAAAGTCTTCACACTGAGTTTTGTTCATTTCCTCAAAAGGGACATTCTGCCTTTTATTAGAGGAGATTGCCTATGAAAACATAGCCAGTATGGCTCTTACGACGACCAAAATTCAATTCACATGCTGACTGGTACCTTATCACTCCTTAAAATCATCACGCAGCACAGGGGAGTGAAGAGAACACAAGTTTTGTTGCCAGACAAACCTAGCTTTTAATTCTCAGCTCAGAAATTCATTGACTGTAAATAGCTCAGCATGACACTCAAGCTCTCTCAGCCTCAGAAAAAGTGATATGCCAATATCTTGCAGGATTGTAAGAAAATTATATGCCTTTCACACATTAAGTGTTCAAAATGGTATCTATGATTCTAGAATATTAGAGCTGAAAGCATCTCAGCGCTCACCTAGTCTTCCTTTTCATCTCAGGGACCTGCCTCCACCACATCTTCAGAATCAATTCTTTTGAAATGCTCCGCAGTGCTGCAGTTGCCCTTTCCACTCCTCTGCCCCAGCTTCCATCACAGACATCTTTATTAATAATTCCAGTGGAGATGTTTCCATTGATATTTTGCTGGGATGCCCTGATAATTTTGTTGGCTCAGTATTTCTAAAAGCTCTCTGCCGTCTGGGCTCCCAGGACCCCTCGCTCCCCCAGAATGCCAGTCTGTCTGGGGAGATCTTTGTCTCCTTAATTCTGGTGTGCCCTGGGCTTCTATCCTGGGCTACAGTCCTTCTCACACTCCTATTTTCTCTCCCGCCAATGGTAACGCCTCCCAAATGCACACTTCTCTCCCAGAGCTCTTCCCCCAAGCTCCGGAGAATCAACTCCACCTGGTTGTTGAACCCATCCACGTGGAGGTCTCAGCCACTTCACACTCCACACGCTGAACGTCAACTCTTTAAACTCCCCACTGAGACCATGTATTGCTTCCCTCACCAGCTCTTCCACTACCATCCACCCAGACACTGAATCAAGAAAATTAGGAATCATTTTTTAACTTTCTGTCTCTCTCCATGCCCTGCTTCTGTGCTGAATACTTACACTCCTGAAAGCCACCCTCTTTCCTGCCTCCAGCTACCGCTGCTTGAGTTCAGCCTTTATCATCTCCCTCCAGAATTACTTCCCCTGCCCCTGAATATATACCCCTCACACCCATCTTCCACAGCAAGCACAATATATCACCTAAAAGACACCACTCAAAGTGCAGGACTCAGAAGCATGACAGTTTTCTGGACATGACAAAATAAGAAGCTCATTCCAGAACACAAACCCAACACATCGCTAAGCTTGCTCTTTGGTTCACGTGGCTTTTGTATTTGAACATCAATATTTACTCAAGGAAAGAGTGTTGGTCTGCATTCTGGCACAAACTTCCTACATCATCACAGATCGGCACTTGGGATGGACTGATCTCAGAAAGTCAGGTCCCCAGCATGGGGTTTAAGACCCTCTGTGGTCGGCCTCCTGCCTCCAGCCCTTTGTGTCCCCTTGACCAACCTCATCTCTTCTGCTCCAGCAGCTCTTGCTCCCTTACAGTCCTCTCCTTCTTTCTTCCCATGGCCACCCCACCACACCCACACTTGCAAGAAGCGCACGATGCTGTGATTCCTCTAGAAAGTCCTTCTATCACCACCAGCTCCCCATCCGAGGCCCCACTGTGCTTCCAGTGTGTCTTCCCCATCTCATTTGCCCTACTGAACATATTGCTGCTTTACAATCATTTATTTGTGTATTTGCCCAATTAAATAGTAACTCCTTAAAAACAGGATCTGTATCTTGTTCATGTCTATTAGTCAGAGTACTTAATATAGCCACTACAGTAACAAATAAATCCTGAAATTTCAGTAGCTTAACAACATTAAAGCTCATTTTCTGATCACAGGAAGTCCTATGCAGAAGTTTCTGGGCAGATAGTTACCAGACTCATGACAAGTGGGGAACCCTATAGTCTAATGATGATGCTCATTCCTAGGGCCTGGAACTCCTTTCCGGGAACTTCTGATTTTAGCCATCAATAATGAAAAATGGAGAGAACATGAACTCATGCAAGATATTTTAGAAGACAGGCAGGGAAGAAGCCTGTTGCTTCTGCTCAAATCCATTAGCCAGAACCTAGTCGCATGATCTTACCTGACTACAAGGGGGCTAAGAAATAAGTTTAGTTATGTGCCCAGGAGAAAAAGGAAACCCCTGCATGAGTAACCAGCAGTGCCTATGACACTGAATTTCCAGCATTTGAGTCCTGAATTTCCAGCATTTGATCACATTGCTAAGAATGAAGCTGCAGGTTTTAAACACACACTTCCTTAGAGAATGAATACTTGTGTTCTCACTTTCAGGAAAGTCTTTACTTCTCAACATCCTAGGTCTACAATTGAAGCTGGGTATTGGGTGAATGAATAAAGGGGTGTTGCCTTCAGCTTGGGAGAATGGGAGGTACTAGAGTCAGTGGTAGGCACAAGAGCAGAGAATGGTCAGTAAAATAACTTGAAGAGGAGCCTCAGAAGCCATGCACCGTCCTCCTGGGCAGACGAGCCTGTCCTAGGCTTCTTCCAGAGGCATCTGCTCTACTTTCTTTGCCATTTCAGGCAACAACTTGATTGCCTGATGAAAAACTTTCAAAATCCCTCTCTCATCTATCTTCATATTTGTATTTGTCATTTCCAGAAGCTTAACGTTACAAAGTAAAGAGTCTTACATTCCATTCATAATGACTCCCAAGTTTTTTTTTTCTGTGTGCTTCAGTTCACTGGGAAAATCTTTAAAAGTTACATTTGAACTCAAGCGACTCTCTATTTTTTTAACTTAAACCATTCCCCCCAAAGCTCTTGATCTCAACTTTATATGACACTCTTTAAACAAAACATAAATTCAAGGCTTGAAGAGCTTAACAAGTGTCCCTTTAAAGGAATAGTTTTTAATAGTAAGAGCTATTAAATAATCAATCCAAAGTTCAGAATGGTATTAATAGAAGATGATGTGAGATGGATCAAAAACAAGTAACACTCTCAAGGCATAAAAAAGACCACTTTAAACCCTTTCTTGAAAATATTCATGTCCTGTTCTCAGAAGTCAGATCAAAGTGTTCCATTCAGTTTGATCCCTAGTGAAAGAACAATATGATGTTGAACTCTTCGTAACCTAACGAATGCAACATAGTGAAATATCGAATCGAGTTTTGCCCATTTAGAAGCACAAAAATTTTTAATTATAAGGCTCTCAATTTGGAAATACAGATTGCTAAAGCTAAGAGGCACAGAATCTTCTGTCTCAGAATCACAAAGCTCATGAGAGTTCAGCTAGTCCACACACAAATCTCTAGTCTTTTCCTTACCACTTCCACACACTGGTTTCAGGCTCAGAAGACAGATCCTCATCTTTAACACAAAGATATCAAAGTCTTGCCTGACTTTTCATTTCAACAGAGGTCTAGAAAACAAACAATCAGAGCACAAAATTTGCCTTCAGTCCTCCAGCTTGGGCAACATGACCGGCTCAGCAGGTCTCTCGTGACACCTGTGGTCTTCCTTCCTCTCTATAAGCCAACATTTAAGTAGTCGTTTCTACACACCCTTTATTAATTCTTTTGACTTCTTTGGGAGGAATTTGAATACTTACTATGCACAAAGCATTGGCTAGCATCCCTGATGTTTGCTACACAGAAGAAAGAACACTTTAAGAGTTTATACCACCCTGAGCAAAGCAAGATCCTGCCTCTGCAAATAGGAAAACTAGCGAAGCATTGTGACAGGCACTTGTAGTCCCAGCTACAACAGGATCACTTGAGCCCAAGACTTTGAGGTTTCTGTGAGCTATGATGCCATGGCACTCAACCCCAGGGTTACTGAATGAGATTCTATCTCAAAAAATAAAACAATACAACAACAAAAGCTTATAGCCCTATAAGGAAAAGAAGGCATAGACAACAATAATTAAATTTCAAAAATACTGGACACACATTCATGCCAGGTAGTGCCAGATAATCCCTGAGGATTCAAGGTACATGAGATAGGGTCAGATTGGCACAAATAATAACTAAATAAAATTCATGTGAATCAAATCACTAGGGAAATATGTATGATGACAGTAATGGTAATAGTGCTAATAATAAAGATTTAAAATATAAAATTATAATTATTGAGTGCTATGTGTTTACAGGAAACTTTCTAATTACTTTATCATTATCATAATTTTATAAGTAATTTATTATTATCCCCATCATACAATTGAGGAAATTGAAGCACAGAAAGATTAAGCAACCTGCCCAAGGTCACACAGCACTAAGTGATAGAACAGGATCCGCACTTGGCGTCCCTATTCCAGAACATTTTACAGATGTTTGGGATGTGACTAGCAATGGAATCAGGGGCAACTCCATAGGGGTGATGACGTCTCGCTAATTCTCAAAAGTGAGTATGCAAAGATGGAAAGAGAAGGAAACAAGGTTTCCCAGGAGAGGAAGCAGCACATGCAAAGGCACAGAGGCGTGTGAGAGGGAGTGGCGTTCACGGACAGCCTAGTAGGGGCATGTGGAGCACAGAGATAGGGCAGATAGGGCGGTATGAGGGAAAATGCAGAAAGATAGAGGAAGAGGCGGGTAGGGCTCTAAACACACACAGTGAGGAGTGTGGGCTTCATCCCGCAGGTGATGACATTGGCCTGGGGATGTGCCTCCTTTCTAAACTCTTGCCCTCCCTTCCTCACTAAGGACATTTGTTTTACTATTCGGTTCCCTCCTCTCTGTACTATGATTGAGTTTCCTAGAAAGAGTCATACTCGCACATATCTTCCCCTTTAAGCAAGTTGAGAGGTTTTACTTCTAACTGAAATTGACTAGAATAACCAAAAAAACTGAATGAGAAAAATCACTTTACTTTCTATTTACTTTAAGAAACTTTAAAACAAAAAAAAATTTTGTTTAAAAATTATCACTTTGCTTTTTTATTTACTTTAAGGTACTTTAAAACAAAATAAATTCAGGACCCAAAATATTTGATGGAGCCTCTTGAAAGGAATAGTATTTATCTTTCCTTTTTTTTTTTTGGAGACAGAGTCTCACGATGTCACCCTGGTAGAGTGCTGTGACATCACAGCTCAAAGCAACCTCAAACTCTTGGGCTTGCAAGTCTCTTGCCTCAGCCTCCCAAGTAGCTGGGACTACAGGCACCCACTATAACACCTGGCTGTTTTTTATTGCAATTGTCGTTGTTTAGCTGGCCCAGGCCTGGTTCAAACTCACCAACCTGGGTGTATGTGGCCAGCACCCTACCCAGGCACTGCCTGTATTTTCTTTTTTTTTTTTTAAAGGAGTATTATACTATTTAATGGCTACAGTACTTAGAAAGGCAATCCGAAGTCTGGAAACTAAGTACACATATGCCAGCCAGAGTTAATGCCCCATGTGGCTGACGAAATACTCTTTGACACTTTTTTGGCCAAGGTGTCTCATTGTTCTGGGTCCAGCACTCCATCTCCAGAGCCCAAGATATGGAATCGCTCCACAGGTCTGACCAGTGTATGGATCTAAGTGTCTGGCCTTGGAGACACTAATCAGTCCCTTTGTCGTCTTTGTATTGTGATTTCTAGAGATTGGGGAAGCTGCCACTCAAATGGTCACCAGGCATTTCCACATCTGTCATATCAAAAATGTGAAGCAATTGCAAATCTTTGTGATAAGACGAGGGAGTGAGTCCTCCTATGTCATCAGGGAGGTAAGGAGAGTGGATGGTTTGCCACAGGAGAGAATTTGCTGCAGAGAATTTAAAAACAATAATAAAACCAAGTAGTCTCCTGTGCTGGAAATCTTAAAGAAAGAGACTGATAAGACCCTGTTCCCCATCAAGGCACATTGTGCCCATGCCTCCCCTGGCATCACTGGTGCCTCCTGTTCAAGGCTGGATTTCATGAGGGACACGCTGCTGCCTTTGCCTCTTTGGGTGGCACTACGTGTGGGCTTGAGGCAGAGGTGATCAAAGCATCCGGGAGATCATCCCTGTCCTCCATTTTCTACTGAGAAATCTTCCTCTTAACTCCTCAAGTGAGAATCAGCACCATTTACTGCAGTGCAAAAGGCCACTTTGGATGGGAGTTGGGGCGAGTGCCATCTAAGCCTTCAGATGGGCAAGAGGCCCATACTGGTGTGCGTGGGCATGTGTGGCAGACTAGAATAAGAGGAGATGGTGGTCCGTCCACTAGAGGGGGCTTTAAAAAGGGATTGGAGAAGGGACACGAAGAAAGGGGCTTCCAGGGAGTGGGAGGAAAACCTGGCCTGCTGAACCAGGAAGACTGGAGGTCCTATAAGAACACAGAAAAGAAGGAACCTAGGCAACCAATAACCAATAGAAAGAGACCATCAATGACCATTAAAAAAGACAATACTGCCTGGAGGCACAGAGAGGCCAGTGAAAGTCTTGCAGCCACTTTCAAATGGAGTATTCGATACCCCTGCAGGCCTTTGTCTCTGTCTCTCTCTCCCTTTTCTTCTTTCAGAAAAGGGACCTGCTTCCAACTCTCTTTGGAAACGCTCTAAACTTTCTCATTGTTCTTCCTAAATAAAATATCTGTTACCCAGAACTTGTGTAGTTATTTTCCTTTCTAGCCACACTGCCTATGCTGCTCCAGTTTTATTTTCAGTTTCCTCTCACTTTTGCTTTTGGTTACTGCCCTGTAATTGAACCAGGTCAACTGGGTTCAGGGAATCGGGACACCTGACCCTCTACAGGATTGACATGATTGTATTTGTGTTTCACAGAAATTATCCTAACGGCTTAGAGTGGAGGATTCACTGGTAAGAATCCGTCGGGAAAGGACACAAAAGAAGATGACACTATTTGGTTGGACAGAGAAAACATTCACATAGAATGTGCCATGGTGATTTTAATTGGGTGGTAAGCCTATTAAGGCCAGGAACCCCTGGGTCCAATCGTTGCACTTCCAAAAAACAATTTTAAAACTATCGCACTCTGTGCTTTGTCACCAAACTTTTCATAGCCTTCTCTCTCTAGAGCTTCTCACTTGCAAATAGCCGCTGGAAAAATCTTCTCTTCCATCCCCTTTTTTCTCTCCTCCTGTTCCTGCCTACCTCTTCATTCTCCGCCACAGATTTTTCCTGTGAAATAGCTTTTAGGAAACAGACTGGAAGGTGGGTGGTACATTTGGCTGCCAATTACAGATTCTCGTTGGCAAAGGAGAAGTCTGAACACTCTCAAGTTGATAATTTTTATCCTATCACACATCCTTAATTAATTAAGTGCTAACTGCATAGCAGAGCAAGTAAATACTGCAGGAATTCTTAGAGACGTATCAATGCAACTTAAAATGCTTAGGGGCTTGCACTTATATCTACTTTAATCAAATCCTTCTGAGCTAGAAACATTCTATGTTCATATTCCACATAAAAATTACAGTCATTTTATTTCTGCTGGTCTAAATGCTTGAATATCAAATAATCCCCTATTTCATATGCTGGACTATAAACATAAAAATACCAAATCATCTTAATAGCAGACAGCAAAAAAAATCTTCATTTATCACTTACATTATAAAGGCTCAACAAAAAAAATATATTTGTATAACTTTTTGTCCTACATTATTTTACCTATTACTTACAGATAAAGAAATTAAGGTCCTGAGAAACTGGGTTAAGAGTAGAAAAATTGACAGCAGGAATAGCAACCTTGGTCTTCTGGAATAGCAGCGTAGGTTTTCGAAGCCAAATGTTCAGTTCTGTGGACCCAGAGAGCTTTAAAGCTGTGGCTTCTTCTATGCTGTTTGCCTAATCTTAATTCACACACTAGAAAAACATTAAGTACAGACTACTTGACATTAGCAACAACAGAGGATTTTAGCCAGCACTCTTTTTATAAAGGGGGCCAGATAGCTAACCAGGAAACTGCCCTCCGCTCATTAATCCACGGTGATCCTTTTGGCCTCTGTCTCAACAACATCAAGGGCCTTTGCAAATATGGTTTTCTATCAGGAATAGGAAAGGGGGACTTTGCAGGCTTCCTAAATCTTTATGAGAGAATTCCTGCAAGAAGCAGAAAAACAGGCAATGTGCATAGTGGCTATTTCTCTGAGGATTTACAGATAAATATTCCTCCTGGCTTCAATAGCCAATACACCCAGACCTACTAATGTCTATTCTTTTCTTCAAAACTTAGAAAAGCTTGGGTAGTTTTAATGAGAACAAAACATGCTGCATTCAAAAGCTTATTTCAGGGCATACAGAATGGAGAACAGGCTGCTTTAAATATTTAGAGCTGAGCTGGGACACAAAACCCACAACAAGAAGTTTGTCAGATGCATCATCATTGTTCTGTGGCAAGGAGCAGCCAATTGAGAAGAGGAAGCAATTTTCAATTAACTGGCCACACAGCACATGCCCAGGCCCTCTTAGCAGTAACCACTCAAAAATATTTGCCTTAATGGACAAGAAGACTTTAGAGTTTATTTGGAACCAAAGTTACTGTAGGGTGACACAACCACAACCCATGAGTACAAGTGCATCTAACCCATCTCGGCGCTAAGCTGGTGGGATCCAGGACTCATGGGGTCTTTGTGCAAAAGAGCAAGGGCTTTAGTAGCTCACTGGCAGGAAAAGAGGCTGGGGTAGAAGAGGGAGAAAGTGGGGGCAGGCAAAGTCAGAGAAAACAAGTACATTGACTCCAAGGAAGCTAATTCCCCAAGTAACACTTAATAATGGATTAACAGAGGCAGAGGAGGGCTCCTGAGTTAGCAAGCCAGCTCTAAATATGTCCAATGCCAAAAGCATCTGACCTCTGAGTTCCTCTGCCTCAATTCCCAGGGCAAAGTAAAATCTTCAAATCATCGTCCACCTCCACCCACTGATTTCATAGGAGCACATCCAATTGGAATCATCTTTCAAAAGAAAATATCCACATAGGACAGCTCCGTGATGCACCTGGCATGTCCCACCCCTGCAAGTTTTCCATGGCCTCAGATACTGTTTATGGACAGAACAAGGCAGTCGTTTAGGTTCCAGAAGGCTTCTGCAGAAATAGTGTCCCTCTAAAAGAAGTGACACCTGTTGGTGCCTAATAGGAATTTACATGCTTACAGGGAGAAAAAAGTTAATCTCTATGTGGCAGCATTATGGAGTTAACTTCATTCCTTTCTGTAGCAGACCCTATAGCTTTAAGGAAAGAAGAAGCGAGAGCTAAGCTTGGAAACACTCAGTAATTGTAAGAAACACCTGTAACATCTTGGTAACATAACACCTTGGTGATAAGGGCTCGGGGAAGGGTTCCAGCTCTCCTAACAGAGAGCTGGGGAGAGGAGAACAACAGTGGTTGGCAGTCTCTACACCTGTGGTGCAAAGAGCCACGGGATCACTTCTGTAAGAAGCTGCAGGAGAAGGCAGTCGGGGAGCGTGCATGCTCTTCTGTCACGAGTCACTCACTCTGACCCTTTCCCTTCTCCTTCCCGAGAATGCCCGGAGGGTGTCTCTCGATGAAAGACAGCTAAGATGGACTCTTCTAAGTCTGCCTCTCTCCCTCAAATACTGTCTTTCTCTCTCTCTCCCTTCTGCCAAAGCGAATAGCCCTCAGGCACTGAAGGGTCATTGTTCCAGAGCTAGACAGCACAGCCGTCTGCAATGGGAACATAGCTAAGCTGGGCGGGAGACCTGGCCGGTGCCAACCTGGCAAGTGGCACCCAAAATGGGACAGTGGGAGCTGCTGACAACTTTCATTCCAAAAGATCAGAATAAAGTTCTTCATTTCATCTGGTCAGTTTAGAACTACTCAAAGGGCAAAACTGAAAAAGAAGGCAGAATGAGGAGAGGAGTCCCCTGCCCCACGTCCTGCCACGGAGCCCCAGGGCCCAGAGGCTGCCACTTCCCATTCTTAGCCCTCTGAAGTGTTTGAGACCACGTCTCTAAACTGCGTGCCTATCTTGCTACTTCTGATTATGTCTCATTTTTAGATACTAGCTATTGAATTATCACTATGGAAAATGAAACGTTTTTCTTAAAGCCATCCTAGCAGGACACGCGCACATTCTTCCCTTAACTTCCTAGTATGTTTTATCACATTTCCATTTAAATTAATATTCAATATCGACAGTGTTAGGACCATGGGAATGGTATTTACAGCTGAGACGTGGAGTGTGCCAAGACCACATTTCCTTTCTCACGCAGAAATTTACATATTTTCTGGAAAGAATAATTGTTAGTTTTTAAAGTGCCTATCAATACAATTTCTCCCCAAGTGTGCCAAAAACTTGAGGTGACATTCCTGCGAATGTCATGAGCATCAGGTAATCTGTCCACTTCCTCCCACACCCGCGTGCACCCTCAGGAGCCATCCCTGCAGGACGCCGGCTTCACGCTGCCTTCCAGGCCGGTGGCTCTCCCGCCCACCACCTGAACAGCACCCGGGATCTCCCTGAATCAGCATCCTGGCAATCCCCTTCTTCTCCCTCTGGCAGGATCTAGTTTCCTAAATCCTGCGTCTTCCTTGGCTTTTCTGTGTCTCTTTATTATAAGGAGTAACTTTCAGAAGCTTCCGGCTAAAAAGTCCATGAAAAAAAAAAAAAAGTTGAAGATATCTTGTGCTTAAAATTGCCTTTATTTTGCCCTCAGATATAATTGATAATTCAGCTGGCTAGAAAATTACAGATTAGAAATTATTTTCTTCTCAACATTTTGAAGTTATTGTATTATCTTATGGTTTTTGTTACTATTGAAAAAGTAACAGTTTTTATTCTCATGTTCCTTTTTTATTATTAAATCATAGCTGTGTACAATAATGGAGTGCAATGTGCTGGTTTTATATACAATTTGAAATACTTACAACAAACTGGTTAACATAGCCTCCACCGCGCTTTCTTAATTATTGTGTTAAGACATTTATACACTATACTTAGTAGACTTAACATGTACCCTTGTAAAATGCACCGTAAGTGTGGTCCCACCTATTACCCTCACTCCACCCATCCTTCCCCCACGTCTCCACTCCCCTTCCTCTTTCCCCTTCATCTTGGGCTATAGTTGGGTTATAGCTTCATATGGAAGTGTGGGTGATTATATATTGGTTTCATAGTAGAGCTGAGTACGTTGGATACTCTTTCTTCCATTCTTGGGATACTTTACTAAGAAAAATATGTTCCAACTCCACCCATGTAAACATAAAAGAGGTAAAGTCTCCATCTTTTTTAAGGCTGTATAATATTCCATGGTGTACATACACCACAATTTATTAATCCATTCATGGTTCAATGGGCACTTGGGCTTCTTCCATGACTTATGTAAATTACTTTTTTCATTTTCGGATGTTTCCATTTATACACAGTGTTCTGAGACCATGATTTGTCCTCTGAAGTGAAGTGTCTTTTTAAATTCATCAGGCTGGGCATTATATGGCCCTTTTGATATGGAAACATAGGTCATATTTTCTCCTTCAATTTTAATCTATTTTCTGGAAATTTCTTCTTTAGTGATTTCCTCCTTTCTATTTTCTCTTCTTTTTTATGAGAAAGCCTATAACTTTCAATGTCACAGACGCTAGACTGGTATCCTAGGCATCTTATCTTTTTTCTCTTATTTTCCTTTTTTTATATTTCCCAGAACATTCCCTTGAGCTAACCTCCTAAGTGTGCCACTTAATTGCTAAGAATTTACCCAGCATATTGTAAATTCCTTTTATCGGAAGATGCTACATAAAATGGATTAAAAATTTTTCCTAGGTGCTACAACCAAAAGTATTATATTATAATGCCAAATTTTTGCTTTCAACTGAAAAAATAAATTATAAAGCTGTGTTCCAAAATGTAAAGAATGTTTCCAGTAATAATTGACTAATATATCACCACCAGAGAAGGTTTTAACAAAATAATTGATTTTTTTCTGGAAAACTAAGTTCAAAAACTAACATAAAAAATAGGACACATATGTTGGCCTAAAATCCATTTTTTAAACAACAACAATAACAACAAACAGTCATTGGCACAAAAACAGACACAATAGACCCATAAATCAAAACAAAGAACCCAGAGATGAAACCATGCTTATATTTGCATGTAATTTTTGACAAAGCAGACAAAAACATACACTGGGGGAAATAATCCATGTTCAATAAATGGTGTTGGGAAAACTAGACAGTCAGATGTAAAAGAGTGAAACCGGATCTATACCTCTCACCACTCATGAAAATAATTCATGATAAATGAAAGACTTAAATCTATGGCATGAAACTATAAGAATTCTAGAAGAAAATGTTAAAAAAAATGCTTCTAGATATCAACCTGGGGGAAGAATTTATGAAGAAGACCCCAAAAGCAACCACAGCAACAACAAAAATTAATAAATAGGACCTGATCAAATTAAAACGTTTCTGCACAGCTAAGGACACAATCAATAGAGTAAATAGACAACTTACAGAATGGAAGAGATATTTTCATGCTCTACATCTGATAAAGGGCTGATAACCACCATCTACAAAGAACCCAAGCAGATCAGAAAAAACAAAAATCGAACCCCATTGGAAATCAAGTAGGTGAGAGGGAGAAGGAAGGGTTGGGTAAATTTACACCTATGCATTTAGGTGTAGGTGCATTTACAATGCACACATTCTGGGTGAAGGGCATACTTATAACTTTGACTTAAAATGTACAAAAGCAAACTATGTAACCCAAACTTGTGTACCCTAGTAATACTCTGAAATTTTATTATTTTTTTAAGAATTTTTTAAAAAGTATACAGAAACAGTCATTTCTGTGTGAAGGGTATTATGCTAGGTATCATGAAAACTGTAGAAATTAAAATCTATTTATATAAAGCCCTCATATTAGGTACATTAGTAAATGCACAAGTTAATACATGGACTTTGCCTGAAAGAAGCTAAGAACTCAAACTGACATAAGAGAACTACATTATTTTTATTCTTGCTTAAATATAAATCTACTATGCCGACCATTTCTCTAAATTTCCCTTAGTTGCAGGAAAACTCAGTTTTTAGTACATTCAGTCAGCTAGTCTGTGAACACACCTTTGTGTGCCAGAAATGTGCTGGACTATGAAAGTACAAAATTGTGTAAAAAAATGGTGACTGCTTCCAGGGCTCTGACATTCTTTGGAGAGTCACAGGCTAGTGTAAAAAGAAAAAAGAAAAATGTACACACAGTCGCACACAAAGTCCCTATGCTTAACTGTGGACCAGGGAACGCTTAAGACAGAGTAAAATCCACTTTAGCTAACCCAGGGTCAAATGCCAATTCAAAGTTTCTCTGTTTTGTTTATTTTAGTAGCCAGAGATGGCAGAAGAAGGTGGCACTGCTATTCAGACAGGCACAGCAATGGGGCCCCAGCTTAGGCACAGAGAGCTTCCCATGGTTGGACTTGAAAGTAGAAGGATGGGAAGAGAAAAAATTGCAATTATTTCACCTTTAGGAAAACAGTTTTCATCCTTGACCTAGAAATAGTCAGAACTGCCTGCGAGCACTTTGACACATGCTCAGGGGAGGTGTGTGTGTTTGCATCCAAATATGGATGTCTGCCCGGGAGTATCCTCAGGCAGCTGGCAGACCACAGGGAGAGCAGGCTCGGATCTTCGCCTGGCACAAGGAGAGACCTAAAAGCAGACTTAGTCAGCCAAGGCCTTTTCCCTGCTCACACAACCATATGTGGAATTGCAAACCCCGTTGCCCCATGGATGGCCTGTGTGAAAGAAGCTCTAAAACGCAGGTGCTTGGGCAGAGCCAACTTCTATGAGCAGCAAATGGTGGTCTCCTTAAACGTGGCAGAGACTTATACTCCAAAGTGTGGGGAAGACAGCTTTCTGTGTGACATAGAGGATGTATGGGGTGCACCATGTGAAGAAGCTAGCCGTTTCCTTTTCCTGTTGGCTGAAGGAAGTAGTGATAGTTAACATCTAGCCTTGATATGATGTTCTTGTTATCCAAATGTTTAATGAAACCTATTACAGTTGAGCTTTATTTTGGTGGTGGTGTGAGAAATATAAGGACAGGACAAGAACAAGAAGAGGGACTTACCCATTAGGGCCAGTGTTCAGGTGACAGCAAGGTATTGAAGAAGAAAAGTGATCCAAGAAGTATGAGAGGTGACACAGAAAGTGGCTTCAAGAGAGTGACCTTTAAAAATCAGCTGGGAAAATTTCTCTGCAGTTGTTGACACCTGAGCTGGGTTTTGAAGGATGAATAGGAGTTAACCAGTAGAAGAAGGTAGGGCAGGTGATTTCTGTCATTCCAGGCAACAAACGCAGGAATTTATAGATTGATCTTTTCTCCCTCATCATTAGTCACAGCCTCTCTCAGTGACATTGGAACAAATATGTCCCAAAATCTATACGATGCAACTATCTCCCAGTGCCATGTGATAACTAAATTCTCCCACCATTTTTTCTCTGTTTGAGTAACTGCACCCAAACATTATTGGACTTTTGTTTCCACATGCTCATAATTCCACTCTACATGAGGACACTGAAATTTGTAGGCAAACAACCTAGAATATTCCTTTTTTTGCCCAGTTGCTCCGGGTAGAGTGCCGTGGCACCAAAGCTATTCTCCTGTCTCAGCCTCCTAAGTTGCTGGACTACAGGTGCCCCTCACAGTGCTCAGCTATTTTTTAGAGACAGGCTTTTGCTCTTGCTCAGGCTTGTCTCGAACTCCTGAGCTCAGGCATCCACTTGCCTCAGCCTCCCAGAGTGCTAGGAATAGAGTATTCTTCCATTCGTTTTGTATATCATCAGAAACTAAAGGCAAGCTTAGGCACAGATGGAGTTTAATCTAAGAGACCACCTTGGATGGGGTGTCTGGAATCAGCCTTTCTGGGTGACCAAGAACCACTGAAGAGGGAAGTTGCCCCTGAGTTGCAAAGTGACATCACCACTTTTGTTAACAATGCTTAAATTTTGTGCACAAAAAGTTGTGTTTTGAATATCATCTTTTAAGGCAAACCTATAATAAAGAAAAATGACTTTAAAGGCTTCTTGTTCCATGGAATAGGTCTGTGGTTGTTGAGTACAGAGCAGTTTTTGTAGTTGGTGTAATTTTTATCTGTATTTTCATGTAGAAATACGAATTTCATAATAAAAGATCAAACATGCATAAGTAAAAAAAAATCTCATTCCAATATAATTACATAAGAACTATAAGCATAAGGAATTGATGACAATTTTGATGTTTTTATATATTTAAGTAACTCTTAAATAAAAGCAATTTAAATGTCCTGGGGGTCTCAAGAATTTTTTTCTCTTTAAAAACAGTCTGTATGCTGCTGAATTCAAAAAACACCAGGCAGGCTTCTTTGAATATTGGCAAGAGATCTTTGCATTGTTCAGGAACTAAAGCTGTCCCAGAAGGCATGAGCCTCCCTCTCAGCTCCTCCTACCCTACATCATCTGGACCATTTTTCCTTCTTCTGTCCCAATTTACACTCCATGATTGTTCTCTCAGTGTGATTCCACACAGAAAAAGAAGAAAATGAATGGAAAAGGGGGGAGGGGGTGAGGAGGAGGAGGAGGAAGTGCAGAAGGCTCTGGCCCGCCCCACAGGACTTCTGTTGTCTGTGATTGTGGAGGTTGAACCCTCTCAATAAAGCAGTCGTCATCGTGAAAAAGCCCCCAAGAACAAAAGTTAATGCTTTGGTTATTTACACATTATTACATAGCTGCCTTAAAAAAAAATAAGAAAAACATCATTAATTCAGACAGCACCCATACTTCAGTGGGCAGAGCGCCAGCCATATACACCGAGGCTGGCAGGTTCAAACCTGCCCCAGCCAGCTAAAATAACATTGACAGCTGCAAAAAACAACAATGAGAGCTGCAACAACAACAAAAAATAGCTGGGCGTTGTGGCAGGCACATGTAGTCCCAGCTGCTTGGGAGGGCAAGGCAGGAGAATCGCTTGAGCCCAGAAGTTTGAGGTTGCTGTGAGCTGTGATGCCACGGCCCTCTACCCAGGGCAACAGCTTACAACTCTGTCTCAAAAAAGAAAAAAAATCATTAATTCAAACCTGGACCATTATTCTGTACCATGATAGGCAGGTACATACAGTGGGAAAAGAATTAGAGTTGGGTGATAGGAATTTAAGTCCAGGCTCTGCCATATATGAGCTGTGTGTTTTGGGTAAACTGTAACCTTCCTGAACCTCAGTTTCCTTATCTACAAGATCAGATAATAACCTTGGTCATATCTATTTTCAAGGATGCTTAAGAGAGTTACGTAAGATGTGATAAATATATAAACTTCTTGGTAGATTATAAAGTGCTCCACATGTTTGGGTGTCTAGGTAACAAATGGCAGAACTAGGAAGGTTCCCCAGGGACTCAAGTGCAGGGCCCCTCGGGCCTGACTCACACCCTCTTGCCATCTCCTCTACCACCAGCCAGGCAAGGCCAGGCTGGTGCCTCTGACTCCTGGATAAAGCTCATCTTCTGCTCTCCATGGACTGGGATGCCTCATTTTCAAAAGCACATCCATCTCCAAACCCAACCTGAACTGGGCACCTAATTCTTTTGTTGTCTTTCAGTTTGGAGTACGCTAAGGATGGTAATTATGAAATTTTAAAAGATTCACATGGCTCGGCGCCTGTGGCTCAACAGGCTGAGGCGCCAGCCACGTACACCTAAGCTGGAGGGTTCGAATCCAGCCCAGGCCCGCCAAACAACAATGACGGCTGCAACCAAAAAATGGCCGGGCGTTGTGGCTGGCGCCTGTAGTCCCAGCTACTTAGGAGGCAGAGGCAAGAGACTCACTTGAGCCCAGGAATTGGAGGTTGCTGTGAGCTGTGATGCCACAGCACTCTATCCAGGGTGACAGCTTGAGGCTCTGTCTCAAAAAAAAAAAAAAAAAACAAGATTCACTGGCACCATTAGAATACAGAACAAAAAAGACTTGCTCACTTGCGCATACAAATAAAACCTGCACAAAAGCCTGGGATAACTTCCATTTTCTTCCTTGGCAGAGTTTTCGTCCTCTAGAAATAAAACTGATTCTATGAGGCAGCACTTTGCAACTTTGTTCTTCTTGGTAGAAATAGACTGAACCCCATGGAGGAAATATCTGGGGAAAAGGCTACACTGAGAATTAGTAGTATTTGTCAAAATAATAAAGCCCACTTTTTCGATGGTTACTATGTGCTAGGGCGTTTTTCTATGTTGTGCCATTAAATCTTCACGATAATTCTGTACTAAAGGTATTGCCATCCCTGCTTTATTTCAAGAAAAACTGAGATATGAAGAAGTAAAAGTAAATTAGTTTATCCACAGAAATGCAGCGGTAAAACCGAATTCACACTCTGGTGTGATTTGAAGCCTGGGCTCTTTTCAAAACACAAATGGAACCTTCCCTTGAAAAGAAGGGAGGCAAGTACCTGGCATTTCTCACCCTGGTGTGCATGAGTCATGGGGTTTTAAGTTGGGAAGGAGGGAGGGCAGGTTTGCTGGGAGGCTCCCCGCGCAGACCAAGCTGCTGAGGGCTGGACCACGTGGCATCTTTCAAAATGACGTCTAAGGACATTAAACCATCCCAAAGCTTGAGAGGAAACAACTGAACAAGCCTGCAGTTTTTACAACAGAGATGAGGGGCATGCACTGACAGACGATGCCTGTTCTTTTCATGCCTAAGCATGGGTAGAGCCAGGCCCCAGCGGAGTGGTGCAGTTTGCGGAGTTGATCTTCCTCTGTGGGTAGTGTGCACAGTCTAAAAAGCTCTGGAAAGGGGCCAGACAGACTCAAACCCCAGCTACACCATTTAATAACCTTGTGACCTTGGGAAATGCACTTCGCCCTCTGATTCTTGACTGGGTTACTCAGGTGATTAAATGAGCTATCGGCCTTGCCATGGTGTCTAGCTCAAGCTAGAAGTCCCCGGGGGAGGCACCCCAATGCTGCAAGGAGGGACACTTCGACTGGACCCACCCTGCCTCTGAGCTGAGCCCGGGAATCTGCTCACAGCTTTGGGAACATTAAATGGTTAAAGCATTCCCCCGACACCCGTTAGTCCATTCTACCTCCACAGGATTCAGAGTTTAATATTTTGGTGAGGAATTGCTGAAGCCCCAAAACAAGCCCTGGCAAAATAGCTCAGAGTGGCCAATAAAAAACAGCTAATCTGTGTTTTCCCATAAAGTGTAAATTAGAAAAGATAAAACTGTAGGAGACACCTAAGTCACCATGACTAAGGACACTCTGATTCATTTGTCAACTTTACAATCTTTGAGAAATGAGAGCATTGCAGTTTTGAGCAAGTCACTCAGGCTGATTCCTCCTCTTAAACATTTTATAGCTCTTACTAGTCTGCAGAACTGAAAATGCCACCGAGAGGTGGGGGGTTGCATAGTTCAAGGGATCTGAATATACAATACAAATAACCAGTGACTTAAGAAAGGATAGGAAATCTCTCACATACATGAGAAGAGACTTTAAAGTAATGAACTATTTTCAAGGACAGACTCAGGTTGAACACTGGACAGTTTCCCCTGCAATAATGTAGGGCTCCCTGATGTCCCAGTAGGCATGTGGTTGATGACTCTCCGTGCCCTCCCACCTTCTTTTCCCATGGGTGAGACCTGCCCCCACCCTAACACTGCAGTGCCTGGCCGGCCTTCTCCTTCTCCAGGACACACTAGACTCCAGAAGGAGGGACTTGGGCAGCTATGGCCCCTCCCTGCTGGTCTAGCCCCGACTTCATGCCCCACATCAGGAGACAAGAATCTGTTTTGTCATGGCTATCATCTGTTTTCTTGTTTAAACTTTTTATTTTAACATAATTTTAAACTTACAGCAAAAATGTGAAATCATACAAAATAACACCTTTTTCTCTGTTTGCCTTAATGTAGTCATCTTTCATAACCACATTAAACTTATAAACCCAGCAAATTACCGTTGGTACGGTGCTGTCAACTAAACCGTATAGACCAATGTTGTGTAATGGCAACAGTGCTGCAATGAAGACACAGGCGCTCTTGCATGTTCCGGTTGCCGGGGTGTGTCGCTCGGCAGGCTCGATCCCTGAAAGTGTGACTCTCAGAACAGAAGGTCCATACACAGACAGTCTACAAGGTATTGTCAAGTTCCCGCCAGATGAGTGGTACCAGTTTGTATTCCCACTAGTAATTGTGTGTTACACCTGTTTCCCCCACAAACTCGCTAATAGGTTACGTTGTTAGACTTTTAATCTTTGCTAATCACATAGGTGAGAATTTATCCTGTGATGTTTGGATTTCCATTTCTCTCATTACGAGTGATTTTGAACATTTTTTATATGTTTGATGGCCATCTGCTTTGCTTTAATTACTATCCCAAGGACAGGCATAGAAGACAGATTTGGTCAAATACCCACCCATCCATCTGCGTGTGGGCAGAGAGGAAAGGTCGCATTTCTCTGGTCCACAGGCTGCAGACACAGGCAGCCACTGTCCCTCTGCAGGCTCTCTGTTTCTGTGCCCTAGGAAGGCCCCACTCTGCTAACAGATACCAGGGGCTGTCCGCCCCCTGGGAAACTGAATCTGAAGAAAGAACACAAGCCTGGTGTCAGACGTACCTGGTACTACGTATTTTTGGTCAAATTACGTCACTTCTCTGAGTCCTGGTTTTCTTCTTTTGCAAATGGGCATAGAGGAAAATCTATCTATCCGACAGGACTGTCACAATGATTATTGACTCAATAGACACAGAGCTTCTCCCCAGTGACTGACAAGCAATAGACCCTCAGTAAACGTAGATTCTACTGAGACCACTTCTCCTCTCACACAGCCACAGAACCGCCCTTCTTTAACTGTAGTGTCCGTGCTCTGCAAACACCCCCTCCAAGAGGGAGGGTGTCCACTCGGGAGGCTTGAACCTACACATTTCTTCCTTGACCATGGAGCAGGTAAAACAAAATGGTTCTTAGAGACTAGAATTTAGACACTGTGTCATCTGGATCAAGAAAATAATTGGGGGAGATAGAGGATAAAGTTATTGGTTTCAACAAATAAAAACACAGAAAGGTCAGTTAAATCTGAATGTATCAAAAAGTATGCCGGTAGGATAATGTCCTAAATTTAGGAACCTCATAATATTATTCTAAGTGCATACCTAAAATATGATTATTTGATGAGACTAAGTTTAACAGATACTATATAGGACACTGAAATTTGAATTTCAGAGTAATAAGACTTTTTAGGGGGTAAGTATATCCCACATATTATGTGACTCATATTTATACTAAATGATGTTGTATTACCTAAAATTCAAATTTAACTGTATTCTGTATTTTGTCTGGCAATTTCAGTAGGAAACTTTGTTATGTCTCTGAAAATCACTCGCCTCCTCCCCCTGCATGTAAGGTGAGTATCCCATTGTCTACACCACTGAAGTAGCTGGTGTCCAAGAAGACAGAAGTAAATTATGTAGGCAGTCAAACCAAATTAAAAAAAAAAAAAAAACCTTTCCAAGGATAAAATGCCTAGCAGTTATATTAGTAGGAAAATTGTAATTACAACTGACGGAAACCCAACCCAAGCTAGTTTACACAAAAGATGGAATGTATCACCCCTTGTAGCTGAAAGTCTATGAATAAAGCAGATTTGGGTGTGTAAAGATGAACGAGTTCAATGACGTGATTAAGAAAATGTCTTCTTTATCTCCCAGCTTTGCTTTTCCCTGTCTTGGCCTCATTCTCAGCTTTCCCACATGGTGGCAACCAGAACTTTCCGTCTTCATCATCCTTAAGACTAACAATCCCAAGAAGAAAAGGAACTCTGCTTCTCTCCTGTCTGTTTCTGCACCTCAGGAAGGTCTTTGTCCTAGTTCATGTTCTGTCATGTGACAGGATACCACAGACTGGTTTGCTTACAAGAGACAAATCTATTTTTTACAGTTCTGGAGGCCGGAATGTCCAAGGTAGAGGGCTCACATCTGCTGAGGGCATTCTTATCACATCGTAACATGGCAGAGGACATCACTTGATGTCCTTATCTAATCTAATTACCTTCCAAAGGCCCCACCTCCCAGTATCATCAACATATGAATTTGGGGATTGTTTCCAACACATGAAATACAGGAACACAGTCAAATCACCACAGATTCCTCATGCCCTCTCTCACTGTATAGTCCTGTGACCGAAAGGAAGATGCATGAGCCCCAGGAAAGTCTGCAAAGGGGTGACCCCAAAGAAATGAGGAAAAATACCTGGTCTTTGCCATTAAAAGAATTAGGAAAAAAGAAATCTTGCACAGAAGAGCCAAAACTACAAGGCTATATTGCTCAATAAAATGTGACTTTCAGTCTAAACTCCAACACAAAGAAATTCTTACTTTACTGATTTGACAATAGCAGAAGGAAGAAATCAAAGCAGGATATTATAGATGACGAATGAGGGGCTGACAATTGTCTAAATAAAGCAGTCAGTACTAGTATGAGGTCAGGAAATTAACACCATAATGAAAGGAAAGTTTAGCTCCCTTTATCAGTCTACCAGATGTAAGGATAAAATCCATAAATTATTGGGCATTAATAGAAAAGAAAGTAGTCACAAGTTTCCTCCAAGGTTACTAACTATAACTAAAAATATATTACTGTCAAGTAGAAAGATGGGATTTATGTCCAATCTAAAACACCAAACGAGAAAGCATTTATATGCCTATGCAATACTCTTCCCTATGGTGGCTTGACTCCCACAAATGTGTAGCTGTAGAGATGTCAGCTTTTCTGAAGCTGCCTTCTCCTAATCTAATAGTCTAGGGAGATTTTTCTAAATGGAAAACTTCAATAATTATTAAATGTTACAAGCTTGAAATTACTTGCTTTAATGGAAACAACATTTCCTGTAACCAGTCAGGCCTGAAATCAAACAAATAGCTCAAAATGATGTCTAGATAGGGAAGCCAGGAAGCTAGTGAAGGGAATCTCTTCTACCTCAAAGGACGTATTAATTGGAATTCATGACAAAATTCAGATGAGGTAATTCTAAAGTTTGATTCACGGATAGCTTTTTCAAAAGAGCGGAGAAAAATGCCTTGCGACTCTTTTGAAGAAAGCATTACACAGAGAGAATCCATGGTTCAGAGGCACAAGGAAAGCACCCAGCAAGCTGTGGAAACTCCTGGGTTCATCTAAATCCTTCCCTCAGTCTTCCGTGGTTTCTCTGCCAATGAGAACAGTTTTTCTTTAATAGCATTCAGTACATGTGATCTCAAATATCAGGCCAAAAGTAAGGAAATGTTTCTTAAGCTAAATGCTTATAAGAATATTACATAGGAAATACTGTATTTTATAATTAGAAGAAATATTAATGTGCATAGTATAGGAAAACTGGGTGAAATTACACTTCAAACTACTTCAGCAAAGTATTACTCATGGAAATGTTTTTCCCCCTTTAAAGCTTGAATTCCCACACAAAGAACAAATCGCCTTATCTTATTTGTGTTTTTTCATAAAGCTTTCACTTTTCTTGGGTCCTAAGAAGGATGACATTTTAGATATGAAAATCACAAGCTTCTTTTAACTCTAAGAGTGAAAACAGGAAACAAAACCGCAAAACTCAAACTAAAAAATTTTAACCAAAGACAGGTGACTGCAGAATCCCCAACTAATGTCAATAAATGACAAAGCCCAGCCTCCTCATGGAGTCACAGTCAAAGGAAACATAAATTGGCCCATAGTAGCCTTCAAGAAAAATGTAGGTCTTTAAGAGGGGTGATGAGTGTAGGAGTCTTTACACATCTCAGCACTCAAAAAACTTGCTAGAAATCTCTCTAGAAATTATTCCTTCCCACCCTCCCTCTCCTGCAGGCAGGTCCCACACCAACACCGTCCTCTATTCTAGTCCCTTCTTTCTGGCTGCTCATTTGGGCACATTGCTGAGCCTGCTGATTCCAACATTTGGTCATGCTTTTCCAATCCTGGAGAGCTAAAGCAGCAAAGTCTTATACCTCCGCCGTCCACATTGACTCTGCCACTCAGAAGCCACTGAGCCCTCCTCTGCCGTGTGGACCTTCTCTTCTGCTCTCCTCCCCAGAGGCTCACGGGTTAGCCTTTCTCCTCTTTATATATGCATGCTCCTATATCCCCTCCAGCAGCAAACAATGGAGGAGAAGCTCAGAAGCAAAACTCTTGTGAAAAGATTCACAAAGACTCCCCACCAAAGAAATTGTGGGGAATTGAAGGAAAAGGGCTGAGCAGTCCAGATGAAACAACATGGAATGTCCCTGCAGAAAAGAAATTTCTCTGGCTTCTCTGGGTGGAGAGTAGCTCAACGGAGATCCAGGAAATCTGCCACATTGTTGCTTTCTAGGTGGGAGAAAGGCAGGGCTGAGGCCAGAAGATGGGACTTTATTGCAAAAACGTCATGGTTGGTGGGCACACCCACGTTCATAGCAAGATTATTCGAGATTGCCAGAAAATGGGAGCCATCCAGTGTCCACTGACAGATAAGTGAATAAACAAAATGTGGTATATCTATGCCAGGGAGTATTATGGAGCCTTAAAATAGAAGGAGATGCTGACACATGATACGACACATGAGTGAACCTGAAGACGTTATGCTAAGTAAAAGAAGCCAGTCAGAAAAAGGTCAGAAAAGACCATGCTATGCCCTTAACACGAGTACTTAGAGCAGTGAGAATCCTAGAGAGAAGAGTAGAATGGTAGCTGTCCGGAGATGGAGAAAGGGGGATCGGGTAGGCATTTAATGGATGTAGAACTTCAGTTGATGGAAAGAATTCTGGAGGTTGGTCACACAATAATGTGCTACAGTAAGCCCTCACTTAACGTCATTGACGGGTTCTTGGAAACCATGACTTTAAGCACAACAAAATGCAGCAGGTATCAGAATAATGTTGTTTAAGTCATCCTTATAATAGTGATGAGAAAAGAAATTGGTTTCATTAAACACGCTTTTACTTAAAATCTCAGTTTCCAAGAACCTGGAGACAATATGAAGTGAGGATTTGGCCAACACTAGTAATCTCAAAACACTTAAAAATGGTCAAGATAGAAAATTGTATGTTATCCATATTTTACCACAGTTGATATTTTTTATTTTAATTTTTAAAACCCAGCATGGATGGGAAGATGTAAAGAACATGGCAGTGTAAACATAGCGTATTGAACAGGGAGACGGTGGAGACAGACAAGCTGTGAGGGGGGTATAAAAGTTCAGGGAGGTTTGACCTTGATACAATATATGAATGTCTCAAAATATCACATATCCTTCAAAAAATGTACATCTATGTGTCACCAAAACAATCAAAAATAAAAACATTCAGAGGAATCACAGCAGAGGCAGAGCCCCCAAGGTACAGAAGGAAGGGCTCCACTCAGCATTGCCTCCCAACTCTCCTGCCCAGTGGCCAGAGAGAATCCTGCTGAGACACTGTCCCTCTGCACAGCTGATGGGTCAGGTGTAGACGCACAGCATGCTCCATCCCACATGCTGGCCACGCTGAGCAGTGTACACATAGAGTAATCAATGTCATCATCTGTGTGTACTGTGGCCCTGCTGAGTGAGCAAGGAATGCCCGTAACTCAAGTCTCAGAACTTTCCAGTCCCGCAGCCACTCGACAAAGGCCTGAGCACTGAGTTCTTTTTTTTCATTTATTTATATGATGTCACAAATTGATATTATTTTAACTTTCTCCGGAAAGTATTGGATTAACACAATATCATTATGCAAAAGCCATCTGAAAGTCTTGAGCTATAATATTTGTCTTCATGCTATGATTGAAAATGTTTGGGTCTAACAAAGGCCTCATCTCTTTTGGTATTTACATTCAATTATGATTTGGATATGTACTGAGCAAACATCCCTCAAGTCATAGTTTACCTATATTTTACTTTCTAAAAAGTAATTTTGACATTCATTGATTTATAAAATATGTAATTTTATTTTGTTTTTGTTTTATTGTTTCAGGTTAATTTGAGGGTACAAAGAATTGGGTTACAATGTTTGCATTTTTTATGTGTCCTGTCCCCAAGAAGTGTGCCATACTCCCTAACATCATGCCCATTGGGTAGGAGCACACCCTTTCCCCTCTGACCTCCCCTCTCCCTGCTCCCCAGCACTGAGTTCTTTAACTCTCTTATTATCCCTGGGGTGCAGTGTAATCATACATGGGGCCCGAGAGTGGCCCTTTCACATGGCCAATGCAGAAATCTATTTCTCACAGTTCTAGAGGCTGGAAGTCAGCAGATTCTGTGCCTGGTGAGAGCCAGTTTGCAAATGGCCACTTTCTGGCTGTGTCCCCTCCTGGCAGAGTGAGAGAGAGAGAGCTTTCTGAAATTTCTCTTCTCAGAGGGCACTAATCCCATCACCATCCCACGCTCATGACCTTATATTACCCTAGTCACCTCCCAAAGGCTTCATCTCCAAATACCACGGCACTGTGTGAGGGTTAGGACACTATGTGAGGGTTAGGGCCCAGCATAGGAATTTTGACAGAACACAAATCATTCAGTCTATGAAAGTAATAAATCTAATCTACAAAGTGGCAAAAACTGTATAAACAAAAGTTCTGACTATTTTAAACAGAAAATAATCATTGTAGCATTTTTGATTCTTTGAAATTCTTCTAGTTGAAGATTTTAAAAGAAATAAAAAAAACTATTTTTGAAAAAGCGCATGATTCACGTGAGCCCTACAGTAGGGAATCAGTGGGTGTCCCCTTACTGTCCTGCAGCTACCTGCCCCGCCCTCCCCTGCTCCGTGTCCTGTTCTTCCTTGGATCTGTGACTGTTCCCAGGGTTCTCTGACAAATCCTCCTTTTCTGCTCAAGTTAGTTAGAAGCAATATTTGTTTTCTGTAGCCAAAAAAATCTTAACAGACACAGGAGTTTTTTATTCAACTCCATTAAAGCTATTAAACCTAAGGAAGTAGGAAAACCGAAAAGAAGAGAGCTTTAACCTAAATCCAGATTCCTGCTTTTCCTTGAGAGGTTACACGATGTCCCCTCACAATAGCCCTTGTGAGTCTCAATTTCCTTATCTGCAAAACGTTAAATGATCCCCAAGATGCCTTCCAGTTGTCACAGCCGGTGATATTTTGAGAGCTCAGAATGAGCCTATGCACGGATTTGTTTAAAGCTGCCATGCGGTTCGCTCCACCCGTCGTCTGCAATACTGAGCTTAGTGTCGACTCCAAAATCCCACCAGAAACACAGAGCAGCGAGACAGTCCAGACTCTTTCGTTTATTTGCAAACCAGAATGTCTGAGTTTCCTTGAGGCATACCTCTGCCTTTCAACTCATGTAATAAAGACCTAAGCTGAGCACAAAGTCCTTGAAGAACAATGTAGAACATTGGTAGGCACTTGGGAGAAATTATTTCCATAGGGTATACGGCAAGATTTCTTTAAAAGTTTTTTACCATATCCCCCAAATTTAATAACAGAACGAAGCTATTCCACATCTCACTCTCACATAGTATCCTCATTGCTGAGTGTTGTCTGAGTCTCTTCCCTCATCCATGCACCCAAGCCATCCCCTCCAAATCCTTCCATGAGACAAGACCTTCCCCCAGCACGCCCTATGTCCATGGGTTACCTACTTGCTGCTCTTTTTTCTTGCAAGGTGAGGCTATGTAGAATGTTGGCAAATAGATTGCACATTCATTCAACAAATATTTACAAGTCTTACTGTATTTCCTCTTACTGTATCCATGTATCTCCTGTATCCATGGGAGAAAGGGAGGGCCACGGGGAAAATGCAAGATGTGTTTCACATTCAGATTCCAGCTCCATTTCACATTGCAGCTCTAAAGTTTAATGAGTAAAAAGACACACATAATGCATGCATGCATACACTGCTCCCGTTGTAAATTATAAGTGGCCTCATGTAACCCAAGCTGCATGTGACATCACTGGGCCACTGGCATCACAGCTTCAGCAGCTGCAGGACAGCTGTGTCATGCAGGGGTCTGCCAAGCTCACAGAGGGACAGGAGCACCACCACTCCACAGGGCACTGGTGCTGCCTGGACACCCACTTGCCTGCCTGGAGGGAAGCGGCTGATTTGTTCCATACAGACATGGTGGAGAAGGGGCTGCTGACCAGTGACCTCAGCCTCTTGGCTCCTGCCATCCAGCTGACTCAGGCCACAGCACCTCATGCAGCAGCAAAGATGCTTCCCCCAAGAGGATTCAAGTTAAATTATTTAATAAGGTCCCTTTTTCTGGGGAAGACGCAGGACACACATAATCGAACATCAAGTCTGAACTGTCAGATTACTCCCCTTAGAGAGGCAAATTCAGTTATTTCAAGCCAAATTGATAGACTTTTTATAAAGTGACCTACAGTTTCCTATTCTTGGCCACTCTGCCTACACACCGCAGTCACTTCCCTACTAGTCTCTTTTCACCATTCTCCATGCTTGAAGACAAAATTAAAACCTGATCACGTCAGCCCTCTGCTTAAAACCCTCAAACAACTGCCCGTGTCCCTGTAGAACATGGAGCAGAGCCCCTCTCCTGAGCCCAGGCCCAGCACCATCTGCCTGGCCACCTCCCAGCCTCCCTCAGGCCCCATCACTTCCCGGAGCAGCTGCTCTGGCCTTTCTCAGATCCTTCAGGCTCCAGCTCCCTGTCCCCAGGGTCTGTGCTCATGCCATTCCCTGCTGAGAACGCGTTCCTTCTCACCCTTTAACTAGTAACTCACATTCTCCAATTTGAATCTCACTTCCCATGGGAAGAATTCTTATTGCCCATCTTCATATTGACATTCAGCATTCAGCACAAATAAAAATGTCCCATTTACTTTTACAGGTCCTTAATTAGGGTCAGTCTTTCACTTTGTTTGTGGCTAACTTTTGTGTTCCTACTAATTGGCATAAGACATGAGAAATATGGAAAGGAAGGAAGGAAGGTCCTGACTTGGGAAGTGACCTCCAGGCCTCTGACTGCAGTGACAGGGCAGACATTGCCATCCCCGGAAGCGGACAGGACAGCCAGATCAGATGACCTCAGGAAGATGACAGGTGCAGCTTGGGACTTGTGAGATATCCTGGGGGTATTCCTTGGGATATTTCTTTGTCCATCTGAAGATTGGGGGGATGGGCAAGGATGGAAACATCAACAGCAGCTACAGTCACAGAAGCGTGTGCAACTGCTCAAGGAGGACCGTGCAGGGAAGGGCGAGCCGGGGGCCAGAGGCAAGCTTCGGAGAGCCCATGTTTCAGCACTGGGTAGAGACAACACCCTTTAAGAAGACAGAAGATTACAAATATCCAGAGACTAGGGTCAAAGACACTAAAGAGTCACTTTCCGAAGGAGGAAAGGACCAATGCTGACCAAGGTGGCTGAGAGGCACAGGGCGCTGTGGGCGCACAAGTGCTCAGTGAGTGACTTCACTCAGGGCAGTTCCAGGAGAGTGAGGGTCTGGGGACTGACCACAGGGATTGCAGGTGAACCTGCAGACAGGAGGGGAAGGCTGTTATTGTAGGCAATTCTTTGGGAGCTTGGCCTGGAAGTGGAGAGTGAAGGTGATAAAAAGAAGGGAGTAGAAGAGAATGAAAATGATTTGGGCATTTTAAAGGGCCTGGAGTTACAATAAATCATCAAGGGGAAGTCTTATGACAGAAAAGGGGATGGGGATGGCAGGTACATGGACGGTCTGAAGGCAGCCAGAAGGACAGGTGTCAAGGGAAAGCAACCGTTATTCCCCAGTCCCTGGCACGGTGCCTGGAACCCAGGAGATGGTCAATAATTACTGAAAACTTGCATTTTGAATGAACGCTTATCTCAATAGCTATTTGGCAGTGAAGTGTGTTGACAGGTTGAGGAGCTTGTCACAGGGGACGCCAACTGAGATTCCCTTGTTTTTCCTGGTAGCTGCCCCCTTGGTAACCATAGATGACACAGAATGAACCAGAAAGCATAGTAGTGTGGGAATATGACCCTTGAAGTAGGGAAGATTCAGGTTTTGATCCTGTTTAAACTTACTACTATGTATTTGACCTGGGGTAAATCGCCTACCCTCTCTGTGTCTGAGTCTTTTTTCTATAGAATGATGCTAAAAATTATTCTTTACGAATGGCACTTCTTGAGAATGTATATAACGTATATACCAAAACGGCTAGCATAGACAGGCTCAAAACTTCAAGACGATATTGTTTGTTATCACTGCTTGTATCATTGTTGTTGTTTTGCAGGTGATGAGCAATCCCTCCTGCGTGTAAATACAGAAGAACCTCTGAAAATTGGCCTCATCCAAGGCAATGTAACAAACAGGTCAATATACAGAGGTGGTCAACATAAGGAACTAGGCCTGCTGTACTGATATGTACATGTGGGGTGTGTCTGATGTATAAAAATTAGGTCAACATAAGAAGGTGGTCAGTGTAGAGAGGTGGTCAGCTATAGAAGTTCTACTATATTTTATTTCATAGAAAACTGAGAACACCTTATAAAATAACTGCCCCTGAGTATGCTAATGCAGTGTCCCATCAGCAAATTGACAAGCCAGCTAATGACTAATTGAAATGACTGAGTGTGCATAAAGCAGCCCAAAGCCTGATGAGGCATTCAGGGAGATGTGAATAACAGCAAGCCTGGGCTCCACGCTGACAGGGAGCCAAGTGGGTGAGACAGATACTCATGCAAAGGAAACAACCCAGCTACGTAGTCAGTTCCTATGTGTGGGGCGACAGCTATGTGGTGTGTCCCATTCTCTAAGACAGCACTTGTCCATATGGTGATTTGGGTTCCAGGCACCCACACCAGGGCAACCAGGAACAAAGTTCTAGAGGAACCCTGAGACAAAGTCATCACAGACCCTCTGCTAAGGTCAAGCTGTAAAGACAGTGTTCACTGAGTAAGCCCGAGGACTGGGGCAGAACTGGAAAGAGGAATCCCAGGGCAGAGTCAGGGCAGATGCAGAAGAGGAGCTGGCCAGAAGCAAAGCAGAAGTCAGACGATTGCAGAAAACCCTCCCCAAGATCCAAATGTGTCCTCATTAGTCTCCGTGCTCCTGAGACCTAGGGACAGGACAGATACCAAGGCCACTCACTGCACATGGAAACCACACTCTTTGAATCATGTCACTATTTTTCTTCTGAAAACTCATTTTTGTTTTTTTATTACTATTAATTTCCTAGTATTTATTTGTTTTAAATGTATAAATTTAACAAAGTCCTTTGGGGAAGAAGTCAGGGCATGAATGCATATATTATAATTAATTTTCCCATGTAAATGTATATATCTTTGTAAGTAACTTATAGCCCTCTGAAAACAAGTCAGAGTACAAGTAATTCAATAATGTATATTTTTAAATGTAGAGCTACGCATGTCTTCCAGTTTATTTCACACTCACCGCCATTTTCTCATCTAATTCATTCCTATCTTCTTGTTTTTCTCATCTCTGTTCTATAGAGTCCTGATGAAAGTTGATAGCTGAGGTTAGAATGTGTTCAGGGAACTAATCCTTCTTAAATGTCTTTAAGCCACTGCAAATTATGTTGGAATGAGGTGGACTGTTAATAAGTAAACAGATATACAAGTGCAGCTTGTTTCCATAGTATTAACTGAAATCATATTTGCCAAGTACCCAGCCACATGGTCTTCATATGCGATTTCATATCCTCCCAATAACTAAATCAAGTGGTTTTTATCGTCTCACTTTACTGATAGGGAAACCAGAGAAAAGCTCCCAGAGAAGGAAGATCATGTGTATCAGTGGGTAAAGATGAGAGAAATCAGCATTCACAGAGGAATCGTTATTCGCAGATTCTGAATAAGTTCTGGCCATATCACCAAATTTCCTCATTTGAAAGAAAATCTAACTAATATTCTGAACTCTCCATTCTGTCTTAAGGGTGTAGATAAGGTAAATATTTTCCCATTTTTTATTATGATATTGACCAAATTCTGATTTCCACACCTCATCTATGGGTACTAATTGTTCATATTCTGCAGGGAGAAAAAAAATCAATAAACAAAGGAACCTGTGGACTTCTGATTTTAAGATTGTTCTTTTTTAAACAGCACAGGAGGCAAGAAAAGCTTCATCTTTCTCCGCTTCACCCCTTTTAATGAAAGGATATATTATGCAAAATTTGGATTTATTCAGAGTTCACACTTAAGGATCATGAAGGCCACAAGTTTCGTTAAGATCCCCAATTCCCCACGTGCATTAGTAAACAAGTAAGCTGTGATTGCAACCCAGGTCTGACCCAAAGTCCAACCCCTCTACCACATAGCCTCAGCTGTGATAAAACCTAAAATGTTGGTATGACTCTCCAATTTCTTCTGACTTAGAAAAATCTCATTTCATCCATGGAGACGCCTACAACCACCCAGCCCACAGAGGCATTTCCCTCCAGAAGCCCCTTTATATTGTCAGTCCAAATTATGCACTCGCCGCTGGGTAGCCTTACGCTGCTTCATGTCTGTTATTCCCATGCCCACATTGAAATGCTGGATCCCTGGGAACAGAGAGACCTGTTGTGAGACAATTCTTTCTCACAAGATGAGGGGAAAAACAAGACACCTATCACCTACCTTCATTCTGATCTGCTTTCTCAAGGTTGTTTACAAAGCAAACAGCTTTAGAACATAGAGCTAGTGTCTCCCTTCAGAGCAAAGGACAGGTCTGCCTACGGTCCAGCATAACAAAAGTAATGTCTCCTTCTAAAGCAAAGGACAGGCATGCATACTGCCTATTATAAAAGCTATGGGTCCCTTCAGCTCAGGTGTCCTTATTGAGCCCACTTTTCACCACCCTATGAAAACTGAGGCTAAAGGAACAGGTACAGATGCTGATACTCTGGTTACTTCTATTGCTGAAACTAGTTGACTGCCCTTTATCTGTAACCCAGGAATCACATGTTTTCTGCCCACGAACATGAATCTGTGGCAGACTAACTTGTTGCATTCAAGTAGAGAAAATTTCACACTGTTCACAGTTCTTGATAGGATCATGCTCCATATGCCCCCACCCTTCTCCACAAATACCCCCCTAAAGTACTCAACATGCAGCAGGGTCTCAACAATAACAGCAACGTCATAAAATATCAGGCAACCAATTCTCAGTCTTCAAATTCAAAGGTCACACTATTAATCAATGTTAAAAACTCAGCTTCTTGAGATGACTAAAATCTTTTCAATTAAACTTCTAAAGAACCATTATTCATATGACTTATATTAGTATCGTATATATGATCATTATTTGTCAACTAAAAATAAAATAATTTTAAAAAAATTAATATTGAGACAGTATATTATAGTGGTTGAGAGAATGAATTCTGAGATTAAGCTGCCTGGGTTCAATTCTTAGCTCTTCAATTACTTAGCTGCATGACTTTGAAAAAGTTTTATAACACCTCTGTTCTTTAGTTTTCTCAGTGTTAAAATAAGAATAGTAACAATACCTTACCTCTTGGAGTTGTTGTAAGAAGTAAACAAGGTAACTTAGATAAAGCACTTAAAGTCAACCACACATGTGATAATATTATTGTACAGCTGCTATTGCAATTACAGCAGCACATTGCAAAGGATCTGGCTTTATTAGATCTGCTGATTACAAGTAGTTCCCTGGGATGGATGACATTTAGCCATCAGAAACGAAGGGTGTTTGTCCCAGGATGAACCTGGGCAGCTGCACCGTAGAAGTCCTTTATACAGTTGAGAAAAGGGAGGCTTCCAAAAGGTTAGTTAAATAATCTGACCATGGTCACAGAGCATGTGAAGCCTTCACAAGTGGTGAAGCCAGACTCTAAACCAAAGTCTGACTTCCCACGCCACTACTCTTCTTCTTCTAGTCTTAGACATCATATCCTTAGATGTCCAGTCCATCAGACTGTGAGCTTCTTATAAATAGGAGCTGTGCCCTTTAAGCCACTGTATCAGAGCATATGGTAAAACAGAACACAATGCAGAGTAGCCTTTAATCAATTTTTAATGAACAAATGAAATTTGATGTCAGGCAAAAACATAAATAATCTGGTTTCAACAGCAATCACCCACAAATAAAAGCTTAAGGGAAGCTGCCAAAAATAAACAACTCCACAAAGTTCCTTATGGACAAACCACCAAGAGCCACTGGGGTTGGCTGATCAGAAAAGCAGCAGTTACGCAGGAGGTTCCAGGAACACGCAAGTGAAGTGAATCCTACTACGTATTACACAAGACGGTAAGTTGAGAGAGCCCCCAGCTCCCTGGGTGAACTGATAATTCCTGCTTAGAAACCTGGAACGGGGTCTGACCAGGCCTGTATCCATGGACTCCAACAGCCTGAAATGCCCAGTCTTTCTCTGCAGGGCTTTCCACAGGGTCCCCTGAACACTGGCTGGTTGGGGCTTGGGGTTGCCCGGAGGCTGCCTGGACTCACATTGAACATGCTCTAAAATAGAAAGACACATAGACTTGAGGATATGAGAAGGGATTAGAGGGAGGGACAGAGAGATGATTCGCCAGGACCCAGGGGCAGGTGTTGAACAAAATTTAAAGCTGACAGTCAGGAGCCAAACCACATGGAGAGGCGATGGAAGCAGGAAAGGACCAGTGAAGAGGGCCTGGGTCTACTGCTGCTCACTCTATGGGCTGCTGCGCTGTCAGAGACAAAGGGTGCAAGCAAACACGAACTATTTCCAACAAAGCCAACATCCTTGATAGCTAAGAAAGGATTCAAAAGTCCTGGCTGGTGCAGACCTCAGCAGCGGAGTAAGACAGTGTCTGCAATGGCTCTGAAAGCTTTCTCTCACCAGACAGTGAAAGAGATAAAAATGAAGATTCCAAGCATGCTGACTTTCCGTGTTTTGTCTTCTCTACGACATCATACGCCATGACTCTTCTTTTGCTTCTGGGATCTGCTGAGGTTGGCGCAGAGGAACTGGGGCCACGTGTTTGACCCAAGGCTTCACACTCCATCGGGTCCACTCTCAGAACTGGACATGCAGAGTCATCATCATCTATGGAGAGAATCCCCCACAGCAATAGATTTGCTGACAGAATTTATGAATCCATCATTAGCTCTTCGGGAACAATGAGACTATTTCTTGCAGCACTCAGGGATGGATGCATGTGCCGTGCGTGCTGACAAACATCTTTTATGGTTTATAAATATACCATAGCACATGCTCCCTACTCCAGTGGGAATATAGCTGGTTTTCCTACTGCAGACGAGGCACAATTTCATCAGATAATTGCTGCTGGAAAAAGATCTCTGTGTGTGCTTCATACATCTGGCCTTACAGCACCATGGAACTTTTCAATAAAATGTATTCTCATGCTGGTAGCTAGCAGGATTCATTTGAAAAGAAAGCTGTGTTCAGATAAAGCCACACAATGCTTCAGGAACCAAATGTTCAGCTCATTGATTTTTTTAAATGATGCCATGAAGTCTATTGTGGACACACACGCAGTTGCTTCTCATCTTATCAGGGAAGACGGACTCCCGATGCTTCTTATTGAGAAGTGTTGATGAAACATACGGGGGTCAGACAGTGAAGTTCATCCACTCACTCTAGAAAAAGTTCTACATACCTCATTGCTGAATATCACGATGGTCACCTTCAAAGTACTCCCCCTTGGAAAGCTATGCACCTAGTCCACCCTGTAAAGTTCTTTTTCTAGGATGAGTTTGCAAAATTAATTGTCAGACGTCATATGGCAACAACTCTGATGGCCATTCCAGAAAAAGAGTCCCAAAACTGCTCTGAAGGGTAGACTAGGAGCTGGTGTTGGTGCATAGCTTCCCAAGGGGATTACTTCAAAGGTGATTATAATGATAGTCAGCACTGAGGATGAATTCGCAAACTTAATTGTCCATTTATGTCTTCACAGCCATAAGCTTGTTCTTCCCTTTCCATGCATTAAGACACTGAAGAACTAGCTTCCCCAAGCCCATCCAGAGAGAAATAAACAGAGCACAAACACACAGTACTCTGATTGCAGCCCCAGTGTTCCTTCTCATCTTTAAATCCACCACAGCTCGGTGACATTTTAGGTTTTCCAAAAAATCCTTACAAATCCCACTTAAAATTTGCTCTAATTTTGTATGCAATTCTATTTTAGATTTCTGTTCTTAATTTGAAATTATCATCAGTATCTTTTCACACAACAATGCTTCATAAATTACCTTTCTATTCATACCTGTAGATGTCTTTGACAGTCAGATTGTGTTTGGTTTTACTAATGTGCTGCAATCAGACAGAAAATGCCTGGTCTTGAGTGGATGCCACCTGACATAAGCCAAAGGAGTCTTGCATTATAACAATGTGGGAGCCCATTTATGGAGCACATACTCCATCGTGAGATACTGCACTCCATGGCGAGATACTGCACCAGGCGCTGTATATGGATCAGCCAATGTCATCCTTACACTGTTCTTATGGAAGGTTGGTATCATCTTCATGTACAGATGAGAAGACTAAGGCTCAGAGAGGTTAAGAGCTTACCCATAATCATGGACAAAGCTAGGATTAGAACTCAAGTTTGTCTAACAACCAATCCCACTGTACCGTTTTCCTGACCAATAGGATATTATTATATATCAGCACATCCTTAAAATTAAAGCATCATCTTAGCTATGTAATGTCAATGTCCAAGAGGAATAATGGCCTCTGTAGATATCCTAATCCCTGGAACACAAACCCGTGAATGTTACCTCATAGAGCAAAAGAACTTTGCAGGTGTGATTAAGTTAGGGATCTTGACATGGAGAGAGCAGCCTGAATGATCCGGGAGGGGGGGTGGGCGATCCTAAAAGCAATTTCAATTATCCTTATAAGAGAGAGGCAGAGGGAGACATTACATAGAGGAGAAGTGAAGTTGTGAAGGAGATAAAAAGAGTTTCTTATGAGTTAATAATTGTTGAAGTTGGCTGACAGGCACATGGAGGTACATAATACTGTTCTTGCAACTCTGTATATATTTGAAATTTTTCATAATAAAAGGAAGGGAGGGAGGGAAGGAAAGAGAAGAGTGGCTGTATTTTAGTCTGGATTTGGTTTCTATTGCTTCATGGGCTTAAATAAGTCACTTCGTTTCTCATCTATAAAAGGACCAGACATCTGCTCCAGGTCCCCCTAAGCTGTCACATGCCACAGTCTTATGCAGTGCCAGTGCTTAGCCACCTAAGACCTGTGAGCTTTTTCTCTCTCAGATCACCTAAATGCTTTGGCATTCTTCCTGAGAAGGGCAACATAGAAAATGTTGAAAACAGACAAAAGTCAAGTCATCAGGTAAGTTTTAAAGCAAACCAAACTCACATATCCACTGATGTTCAAGAGGCCTTTCACCCAACATCCCTCTAGCACTCTAGGGGCCGTCACTCCTCACCACCAGACACTTGGAAATATATGAATCTTGGCAAATGTTTTTAATAACCTTCATTTTAAGGTAGCCAATTCTCTGGGCTACCTAAACCACATTGGTTTGGATTCTATTTATACAGATAGAAGAAAAAATAGATGGCAGTTAAAGTCAGTTTTGCTATGCAAATTTATAATATGAACAAAGTTAGAGGGAACTAGCCGATTTATAGAAACAAAGTAAATAAGCGTCAGAGATAGAAAGGATCACAGCAATTATTACACTTGCTGTACTACCTCAAATTCAGGCTGTGTACCTGATCCGCAGATGAAACCAAACCCTGTGATGTGATGCTGGTGTTTGGAGCTGGAGAAAGGTTTGTCTGCGTAGACCAAGCAGGAAGACAGGAGAGCAAAATCTGACTCCGATCTGCCTCCCTGAAGAAAGGAGGCAGGGAGTGGGCAGCACCTGCGAGTCAGTGAGTAGGGTGCTAGCCCCATATACCGAGGTTGGCGGGTTCAAACCCAGCCTTGGCCAAACTGCAACAAAAATATAGCCAGGTGTTGTGGCGGGCACCTGTAGTCCCAGCTACTCGGGAGGCTGAGGCAAGAGAATCTCCTAAAGCCCAAGAGCTGGAGGTTGCTATGAGCTGTGATGCCACGGCACTCTACCAAGAAAGATAAAGTGAGACTCTATCTCTAAAAACAAGAGAGAAAGAGAGAAAGGAGGCAGGGAACTTTCATGTGACAGGGAATAGCCTCAGATAACACCTTGAGTAACCAGACTTCTGGACATCAGCCCCTAGCTGCAACTTTTGCAGGGACATTCATTCTTCCTGTGAAACGAGCTCATAGATTCTCTTCATGACCCTGGAGTTCTCCCCTTCTGATTGCCCAAGAGTGCATCAGCAGCTAATAACTGCAATTTTACATTATTTTAATCACTAAAAAATGCCAAGGTACTACACCCAGTAAGGGGCCTGGTTATACTCTTACCTTGAGAGAACCAGTGCAGGGAGGCGCCCCCCTGGTCTCCTGTTCACACGGCACACAAGCCCTGGCGCACTGCTAAATCCCCAGGCTTCCTGGTGCACACTTCTTCCTGAAACCAGACACATAGAAAGGACCAGTGACAAGTCTAAGAACTTGAGAAAAACCTTTTAGTTAACATGGTGCAAACCTTTAACACTATATTGACCAGTATTGAAACTGTTGTTATTGTAGCTCAATAATGATAGTGGCAATTTCATATGGTACAAACCATCCTTTTTCTGAACTTCAGTAAAAGCTTCTTCAGTAGCATTCACCAGCCTCTATAAAATACAACAGGAGTCGGGTGGCACCTGCGGCTCAGTGGGTAGAGTCCTGGCCCCATATACAGAGGGTGGCGGATTCGAACCCCGCCCTAGCCAAACTGCAATGAAAAATAGCCAGGTGTTATGGCAGGCGACTGTAGTCCCAGCTACTCCACAGGCTAAGGCAAAAGAATCACCTAAGCCCAAGAGCTGGAGGTTGCTGTGAGCTAAGATGCCACGTCACTCTACCAAGGGTAACAAAGTGAGACTCTGTCTCTAAAAATAAATAGATAAAATAAAACTGCTAAAAAAAAATTAAATAAAGGTGAAAAGATCCTTTAACTAAAGTAGACTCGTTAGCAAAGAGGTAGAAAAGAGAAGCTGCAGGGGCAGCAATCAGCAGCGTATATGGCCAGGACACGTAGCCTGCCAACAGACTCCCCATCTGGTATGAGCGAAGGTGTTCTCCTGAGCATGCCCGAGAGAACCTGAGCTCACCAGGCTCTAAGGGAGCAGTGCCCTCAAACAACGCAGTTGTCACCTCCTCCTGGAAGCCTTTTCTCCCCTTCTGTGTCTCCACACACACACACAACCCAGTTGACTTACTTGTTTCCTATTGGCCTGAAGAATCCATGAGGCAAGGATGGGGTCTCAGTCTTCTACTCCCGGTGCCTGCCCAGAACATACATCACAGGAAGCACTCAGGGAATGCTGAATGGAAGCAAGAGGAAGCTGAAAGAACCTCAGGGGAGAAGGACAGGAAGAAGAAAATCAGCCCTGTGGAGATAGGTCCTGGGGTGATCCAACAGCCTTCCAAACTGCCATAAAGTATGCTGCTGACAGTGATAAAATAAATCTAAGAAGAAAAATAGGTCACAGGGTAGGAACAAATAATTTGAAAGAATTAGAGGATAAGGCTGGGATGGTGGCTCAGGTGTATAATCCTAGCAGTATGGGAGGCCAAAGTGGCAAATTATTTGAGCTCATGAATTCAAGAACAGCCTGAGCCACAGTGAGACCCAGGCTCTAAAAAAACAAATAGCTGGGCGTTAGAGCAGGTACTTGTAGCCAAGAGAGTCTCTTGAGCCTAAGAGTTTGAGGTGGCTGTGTGAGCTATGATGCCATGACACTCTACCAAGGGTGACAAAGTGAGACTCTGTCTCAAAAAAAAAAAAAAAGAATGGGTTTCATATTAGTACTGAGTACATTGAATATATAATCACCTACACTTTCATACAAATGATGAAATACAATTATAGCCCAGAAAGGAGAGAAGAGGAGGGCAAGGGGAAGGGAGTGGGGTGGCCCGGTGGAGGGAGGGTAATCAGTGGGATCTCACCTGTTATGCATATTGCAAGGGTATATGTCAAATATATTAAGAGTAGAGTATAAATGTCTAAACACAACAATTAAATAAGTGAGGTGAAGGCTATGCTAACCAGTTTGATGTAAACATTCCAAAGTGTATATAAAATCACACATTGTACCCCATAAATGCAGTAATGTACACAGTTATGATCTAATAAAAAAAGAATTATAGGATAAAATTCTCTGAAGTGGTCTAGGCCCATTGAGATGAACCTCAATAAACTGCAATGCCTGAGACCAACCCTCACAGACACAGGTAGAGCCAGAAGTCAGGGCAGGTTTCCTGTCTTCCTGCCCCTACTCGATGCCCCAGTCCCCACTGATCCCCAACCCCCCCCCCCCCCATTGCCAGCAGCCCTGAGCCACTGACTCATTCTTAGGGAAAGAAGGAAACGGCAACTCACTGAGAGAGGGGTGTAGACAAACACAACAGAGCACCACAACTTTGTGTTGCTGGAGGCCTACAGATGTGGCAGGGATTTTAACTGAAGGATACCACAGGCGCCAGAGTAAGAAGGTGCTGGGGGACATTTGTTCTGCTGGCCAAATCCAAGGGAAGCCACAATCACCACTGATGCCATACAGCAAGCTGCTGTCCAGGAATTAAGATGAGAAAATAGGCAAAAGTCCAATAGCCACACAAGCCTGGCTGCAAACGTTCCCATCAAGTAAGAAAACCACAGTTTCCCACTTGTCTGCCACCCACTGTCCTCAAGAAGAGACCCCTAGAGGCTGTTCCTGCTTCAGAATACATTCTAGAACATGTCTCTGCAAACAAATATGTCTGATTTCCAGATCGGGAAAAGTATACAAGCCAGCACTTCCACCTTTCAGCTCACATACTACAAAAATCACAGTCTGACAGCATTTGTTGCTCTTTGTCTTATCAGACATAACCTGTCCTGATGTTTCCTGAAGTCCACTCCCTGACACAGCAGAACAGGAGGTGGTTAAAAGGCAGGTTCTGACGTCTGCTTCCTGGCTTCACAGCCCAACTCCATTACTCCCTGTGTAAACGTTCGCAAGCCACGAAACGGGATTATTCCGGAAAAGCACTCACATGAGTAGCTATTATTATTGCTGCTGTTGTTGCACTACCACTATCACCATTAGTATATAAGCAATCTTCAGTCACTTCACCACTAATTAGGAAATCTTTAATAAAACAAGATCTCAAATGCTAATGCTATGCCTCAAAACTACATTCATGCTGATATCAAAAAGACATCGTGGGGAAATGAAAGATTTTGTAAATGGGCAGGGGATGACAAAAATGCAGTTGATGAATTTCCAGATTTAAAAGTGATCATGAATCCTATTTAGTTATATCTATCTCAAAAGCACAAAAATCACAGAAATGTTAAGAGGAGTGATGCACTAGAGAAACCTTTATCTGATAACTTATAGACAATGTTCTCCTTTCAATGAAATGCATCTACAAACATAAAAGGTTGGATAAGTAAGCCACGTGGACCCTTCCATTTGAAAGACCTCAGGGAAAGTGCCCAACTGCATCTATCAACGTCACTGTACACCTCCAAAATTGAGACTTCAGCTAAATTCTTCCCACATGGGATAGAATTGCTCTGTTACTGCTCTGAAAATGGGTATGTATGTCTCCTTTCATTGAGTGGAGTTTCTACATAAGACACAGACATCATCTCTATGGCTATTGGAAAATGTTGGCTCATTTTGCAGCTGCTGGCATAGCTTTTGCCAGGGATTTAAGTTTCACTCCTCTGGCCACAACACATCCCATCTGTGTGTTTGTACATTTCTCCTTTCTGCATTCACGGAAGGGATCTCTCTGCCTATGAGTGTGTAGAAGTACCCTGCTCTGCTTCATCTTCAGAGGATGAAGTTTTATCCTAGCATGGAAATTATTATACAAAATTCAAAATAAAGTAGAACCTCTGTAAGTTGACCACCCAGGGGACTGTAACAAATTGGTAACATACAGAGGTGGTCAATAACACAAGGAACGAGACCTGCCGTACTGGTATGGACAGTGGTGCATGTCTGGTCTATATTAATTAGGTCAACTATTGGAGGTGGTCAGTGTTTGAAGGTCTACTGTATATACTAGAAATATAATGGTAAGGACATATGCTTCAATCATAATGACAGCTTGAGTGTGTCCTAACTACCCACAGGTTTAACCAGTTTACAATGAATAGCGTTTACTCGCAGACATGTTTTCCACCTGCCCACCACCTACAAGTATACTGAACAAAAGTGCTAAATTAAGAGAGCAGGAGACAGGGCTGAGACAAGATGCAGGTGCTTGAAGATTGGGTGCAGACGTTAAAGTAAATAACCCTCCAGCTGAAGCTAAGTAGAGGGGCGAGAACCTGCTTCAACTGGCTTGTCAGGTATCTCTGTTACTTCACGTCTATGTTGGCTAATTATAACATCCTTTACATTGTGCTTTTAAAATTTCTCCACCCTTGAAATCACTGTAACAATTTCAAGATATCATATAAAGCATGGGAATGGGAAGTAACCCAATTCTAAGAATTACTACCAAAATCCTTAGCAAAAGCCAACCCCTTGAATATTCCTCCCCTAATTAGTAAAACTACACAAGATCTAAAACCACTTCTTCCGAGTGCAGCTGCTCTTTTTCCTGAGTCTACTTTCACTTTCAAGAAAAAGCAGTCACTTGCATGGTTTATGTGGTAGGTCTTGAAATTCCTTTCCTAACAATCACCAAGAACTTGGAAAAACCTCTGCTCAGAGGCTCAGAAACATAAGAAAGGGACTCTTCATGCTACAGAAAGAGCATTTCTTTTCCAAGCCCGTGTTGAACATACCGAAGTGTACTTACTCAAGATAAAAACACGACCCAGACATTCTCCATACTGAATTAGGAAGTTTATTAGGCTCTTAATTTCCATGTCTAGAACATGAGCATGAGTTTACATGCATTGTCTCAATTTATGGATCTCACATGCATGTAGTCTTCAGTCGGCTGGACCTTTGATTCTACTTGTCAGTAATTTACAGTTAGCTCAATGTGAGTAAATGACAAACAGAATAATGCATAAGCTGTAACAACAAATCCCACCCGATACCATTTACCTTTTATTCCAAAACCATATCACAACTCTTTCTTTTGAAAAAATAAATTTCAGAACAAAATATTTAATTGACCTCGCTGAGAAAAATAAAGATAATTCTCTCACTTCAGAATCCAGCAATGAGTGTCCAACTATGGCTGAAAGATACGCCCTGAGAATTAAATGATTTTTAACAAACCCATTGAGGTTTATAAAGCTGTGTTAACCTAATGTCAGGAGGGGACACAAGATACAGGCACAAACAGCCCTGCTCATTTTGCTGTGCAGTTCTCCAAGGAGGTGGCATGATGAACATCTTTGTCTTCAATGCTTGAAGCGTCTGTGGAGTCAGGCTCGCTCACCACAATCCCGACAGAAGAGAGACTGGAAATGAAGGCGTGCACCCGCTGTGCATAAATATCCCTAATGTTAAAGTAAGGTAGCTCCTGACACTTCTCGGGTGGGTCCTCACCGCACTGGTCCACATCAATGTCCTTTTGCTTCTGGTAATACTTGGAAAACTTGTTGAAAATGATGGTGATTGGCAGGGCCACCACCAAGATGCCACAGATGATGCAGGTACTGGCAATAAGCTTCCCGGCCAAGGTGACTGGGTGGGTGTCTCCATAGCCCACAGTCGTCATGCTGATGGTGGCCCACCACCAGCAGATGGGGATGCTGGTGAGGCTGGACGTGTGGTCATCTTTCTCCACAGAGTAGATAAGCACGGAGAAGATGGAAATGCCCACAGACAGGAAGAGAAGCAGCAGCCCGACTTCATGGTAGCTGTGTCTCAGGGTAGCGCCTAGAGACCGAAGTCCTACTGAGTGCCGGGCAAGCTTCAGAATTCGGAAAATCCTCATCAGCCGGAGGATCTGGACCACCTTGCCCATGTTCTCAATGTCCTCGCTCTCGTCGTCTTTGGTGTCTACTGCCAACGTAGCATAGAAGGGAATAATGGAGACAAAGTCAATTATGTTCAGAGGGTTTTTCCAGAATTTCTTTTGACAGGGGGCAGCAACTAGTCGGATGGCAAGCTCCCCGGTGAACCAAGCGATGCAAGCGACCTCCACACCTTCCAGCACGGGGTCATCCACCTCTCCATCCTCATTCTGGAACTCTGACATGCTGTGAATGCACATGGCTACGATGGAGGCCAGCACCACGCTCAGGGAGGAGATGGCAATCAGCTTAGCGGACAGGCAGTACGCCGGGTTTTCCATTCTAATCCAAATCTTCTTCCGGAGCTGACCGAACCGCAGCTTGTCGAACTTCTCCAGCTCCTTCTCAAACAGGGACGACTCCTCGAAGGAGGAGTCAGTACTCACATCTTGGCTTTTCTGGTCCCAGTCCTTCTCGTGGTTTTCCTCCTTGCGTTCCTGGTAGCGGTTGCTGCAGCAGGAATCAATGAAGAGCTCGTTGATGCCCCAGTACTCAATCTCCTGGCAGAAGGAGAACACGCACAGCTCCTCCATGACGTGCAGCTTCCCTGTGTAGTAAAAATTCAAAACGTATCGGAACAGAGAGGGGTTCCGGTCAAAGTAGTACTCCTTGTCAGCCACACTGTAGTCATCACACAGCTCCAGGATGGCCTCTTCAGAGCTGCAGGTCAGTAACTTCCCCAGTCGCGTATGAGGAAAGCGCAGGAGGGTGCTTTGGTCAACAGACTGCTTAAAGCCACCCACGTTCAAGTTCACAAGTTCCTCGTCTTGTCCAGGGCGATGGAAAAACTCACCAAACACCATGGTGGACCCGGGAGGCAGAGTGCCGGCTGGGAAGGGACACGAGGAAGGTCGCGCTGCACCTGGACAGAACAGAAGAGGCATTAGTGCTGTGTGCCTGGCCCTTTCAATCTGTCCTTTTCTGAGACGATGGGCTGCATTAAAAGCCAAACAGGAGATGCAATAAAAATGGATATATTAGGACACATTTTGGCTAGAAGAAAATCAACACAAAACACATTTTTGCCCCAAAACTTGGGTTTATAGACACATTTTTTCAGGAAGAGGAAAGATAGTAATATAATTTTTATGAGCCTAATTTCCTTCCTCTATTACACATCCAAACTTTACCTCCCTCCCTGCCCCCTGCAGAAATAATGCGTTTTAGATCACTTATGCTGTATACACACCTCCACGGTCTCAAGGACAGGCTCTCTGAGTTCAGGAATGCTCAGTTCACATGCAATAAGCTAGCTGCTGCGAGGCTCAAAGCCAACCCTCACATCCCCAGGCTAGGTCCTGCAACCACAGAAACAGCCCTCTGCACTGCCCTTCACCCCCGACCCACACATCACAGCAGGCTCAGTCTGGCTCTCAGCGAGGCTGTAGGTCTCCCTTAGGCACCCACGTTTTACTCCTGTAAGAGAAAGCCCTACTCCCTATGGTTGGATGTGGACAATCAAGAGGATATAATTATCTCCTTGTCCTTAAGTACCCTGTATCTTAAAGATATCATTACACTTCATGGGATGGTATTTCAGGTACATCCAAATGAAATGGAACTGACTTGGGGTGGGAAGACCTTTTGAAGTTAATTGCACTATCAATTTTCTGACATGAATGCTACACTCTTACCTCGGCCTTCCCCTCACAGTCTCCACACAGCCCTAATCTATAATTATCTTCCCATTGATTGCCCATACAGGCCGAGCACATGGCAGGGTCTCAAAATTCCTACACTAGCTAGGGTGTAGCAGATCCATTTCTTAGAAATAATAGCTCCTGACCAACAGCCAGAGCAATGATGCTCACTCAGGGCAGATGACGCAGATAAGGAGAAGTAGGAGACCCTCATACACTGAGGCCCCACTGGATGCTACTGGACACTGTTACACTTATGTCATTCAATCCTTCCAACGTGATAAGGTGTGGATAGAAAAATCGATACTTGGACAGGTTGCATCCAAGATCGCACACTACATAAAGATAGAGCCAAGTTGCATTAACTCCAAAGTCCATATTCTGTCCACTACATAGAGGCCCCCCCCACACACTTTTCTTCTCCCTTACTGTAATCCAATAATCCAATGTGGAAAATGCTATTAACTGAGGTAAGTCAAGCATCTTTGGTATTACTGAGAAAAGAGGAGGGCTTTATCTTAAAGGAGGGCTTTCTCTTAGAACTGGCTAGAGAGGTCTAAGACTTGGCCAAGCCAAGTCCACCAACAGAAAGGACAGAAAAAGGGTGGAAAGAAGCCAGATTGTGAAGGGCTGTAGAAGAATAGGTATGTGGAGGCAGAGACCCAGATTCACACCGAAACAGTGCATATAAAGAGGAAGTGACAAATTCAAGAAAAGTTGACAAAGGAAGATTGACAGGACGTGGTGACTGGGTGGAAAGAGGAAGGCTGTGTTTTCTGGTCTGCATAATTGGGCAGATAGTAACACCACTAACGGAGGCAGAGACCTCAGGAAGGAATTTCTTTACCCTAATGTTTATGGAAAGCCAAGGCTGTCCATGAAAGAAGATTCCTCTTCTGAAAAAGACACACCAGAAGCCACAGCTTTAAAACCAGCCCTTGCCATCCGCCCCAGAGAAAACTCTATAGCAGCGGTTCTCAACCTGTGGGTCGTGACCCCTTTGGGGGTCTCCTGCATATCAGATATTTACATTACAATTCATAACAGTACCAAAATTACAGTTATGAAGTAGCAATGAGAATAATTTTATGGTTGGGGGTCACCACAACATGAGGAACTGTATTAAAGGGTCACGGCATTAGGATGGTTGAGAACCACTGCTATATAGTCATAAAGAAAACAAGGGCATTTGTTCTCAACACGCCAACACCGGTGTGTCCCAGGAAGCCAGAGACCACAGCATGACTTAAGGCACCATTTAATAAATTTGCTGACCTTTTCAAAACACTTTGTTCCAACACCCTTTGCTTCTAGCTTTAGTTAATTATCTTCTTTGAAGAACATAAATCAGAGTTCCAAATATATATGGAACTTCAGTTCTCTGAAAGATGGCTTATGCTCATGGCAAGTATAGTAGTAAAATGTTTCAAGGATCTAGTTTTAACTAAACTGCCATTAATATTAATTTTCACCTCCTTCCCTGTCCTAGAAACTCACAAGCATAGAGACTTGGTGTCTTCTTCCACGATACCACCTGCATGTGTATGTGTGCATTTCCCCATCTCTGCACAGTCACCTCTCTAAAGAACATTGTTATCACCCACAATATCAGTCTTCTCACTCTAGTCTCCCTGTATTTTATTTACCCCCATGAATGAAAGAGAGTTATGAGTTCCATCCATCCCATGAAATCTAATCATAAAAGCAACACACAACACAAAATGAGGGGTTTCTGGGGTTGTCAGGCTTTCGGAAGAGAGAAAAAGGAAAGCATCTCTGTCCAGATCAAATGCTTCAGCTTAGAGGTAAGCTGAGATTCGCCAGGTCACTGCAGCCACAGTTCCAGTGTTGTTGGCTTCCTTGGCTGTGGACAGGGAAGAAGGAGCCCCCAGCTTTGCAAACTGCAGTAAGCTTCCTTGCATGCAGACAGTCCCTCACCAGTCATGAATATTCCCTGTACCATTTGCTCCTCAGTATGGACTTGGACTTGGCAGATGAGGAGCAAGATCAGAAGAGATAGGTACATCATCAAACTGCTATTAAGGGTTAGAGGCAGAGGCCTGAGCCAGGCCTTCTGACAAGCTCTGGACTCTTTCTGTTAGGGTTCTGACTAACATAATCAAAGTCACATAAAGAAAACAAGATACTGAAAATCATTATTTCCAAGTATCCTATATTTAGGCAAGCTTTCATTTAATAGCCTTTCATTTACTAGTTCATAAGTATATCTCCATATATTTATATAGATTTATAATTTATATATTTATACATATATAAAATTTGTGTAAACTATACATGTACTAAATAAAAATATGAATCAATTCATGGATAAATAAGAAGTGGGAAAAACTTTCCTTATCCGGACTCAAAATATATTAAAAAAAAGAAAAAAGAATAATTCTATAAGAATCATTTTTTCATATAATAAAAAGGACACCACTACAGAGAAAACAGAAAAAAAAATTGTCATTTATATCACAGACAAAAGGTTACTATATCTAATGCATAAAGAGTAAAACAGAAAATAAAGTATGACAGAATATAGAAAAATGGACAAGAGAGATAAATAGACAATTCACAGGAAAAAAATGCAAATGGGCCTTAAAACATATGGAAAGTGCTCAACTTTGCTCATGTTATATGCACATTAAAACTACTAAAATATAACATTTAATCTATCAAAATATGGAGAAAATCCAAATATTGAGCTGCATATTCTATTAGTCTATGGGGAAGCAGGCACTCTCCACATGGTAATGGGAATGCAAAATGAGGGGAACTCCTATGAAGGGGAAATCTAGAAAAGTGCATTGTCCCAGCAGTCTCTCTTCTATAACTCTCTCAAAGACAGGATAACACTGACAATGTTCCACTTGTTCTAGAAACAAGCTAAATGCCCATCAATAGAGAATTAGCTGAAAAAGCTAATTAGCCAAAAGTCTATGTTTTTCTACATGTACATGCAATGGAAAGATTTCTGGGACATATTAGTGAAGTGGGAAGAAAAAATAATGTTAGAGAAATGTAAATATAATAAGTTGCAAAATAAGGAGGAGTTATGACTATGCACACACACATACACATACAATGGTACACACATGTATATGTGCGTGCTTGCTTGCATGAAGAAAAATAAACAATGGAATGCTAAATCAAAAATAATAAAATTATTCCCCATGTGGGGAGAAAGGGAACAGAGTATAGGGGACAGTGCTGAAAGCTAAACTTGGGAATTACCTAATGACTTTTCTAGGAGGGTGCTATAAAGACCCAGCACTCTTTTCTCAAAGAAAAACACCAAAGCTCCCCATAGTGTCAGCTGAAGTCTCTGTTGCAATCTCATCACAATTCAACTTTTCTTCTAGCCTTATCCCATTTCCTTCATTCCCCCATGGGAGATGATCCCAAGGATACCTCCCAGTTAACTTTCTGTACATAGATCAGTCTCAGTCTATTGACCCAAGAACCCAAGTAAAGATGCCAACGTAGGAGCAATGAACATCCTGAATTTGCTCACAGTGAGACATCTAAATACAATTACTCACTAAAAAGAACCAGGGCTTCTTGGAGAAATAGCCAATCCCAAGTATGGGGTAAGAAACATATAAGACAAACCAGTAATATTTTGTTATACAAGAAAGCATGAAAGCTTTCAAAGATGACACTGGAAGAGACAAAACTTAAAAAACTCCCACTGGCCAAAGGTGGGAAATCTATGCTTCAAAAACAAAAAATAAATCTGTAATAGACTGAAACATATCAAGTTTTTTAAAATTCCTGAATTGATTATAATATTTTCTAAAATAAAGAAGGAAATACACTGGTCACCTTTGGATGGTGCTAAAATAACAATTAATTATTCCAGAATGTGGAAAATAAAACTTTTATTCTGCCTCTCTGCATGAATTATGCCTAAGAAAATCATACAGTAGTCATGAGGAAATTTTATCTTTATAAAAAATATTCCAATAATTCAAACAAAATAGTAACAGAAACAAGTAAAATGGCATACTAAAAAGTATTTAGATTCAAAAATGTAAATAGTTTGAAAGTAAAAAATTGAAAATAATAACTGAAAGAGACCTGAAGTGTCCATACTGATACTATACAAAAAAAACTTTAAGACAAAAATGTTACTAGAGACAAAAGGCATTCAAAAGTAATAAGAGTCAATCTATTGAGAAGGCATGAGCAATAAATAAATACATATGATATATATATTTATATATTACTACATTCCCACCAGTAGAGGCTAAAAAATACATGACACAAAAACTGACACAACTAAAGGGATAAATAAACAATTCAACAATGATAGTTGGATATTTCAATATCTTCCTTTCAACAATGAATGTAACAACAACAAAAAATCTACAGGGACAAAAGAAGGTTTGAACAGCATTATAAACCAACCAAATTTGACAGACAGCTATAGAACATTCTACCCAACAATAGCAGAATAAACAGTTTTTTCAAATTCATTTAAAAATTTTTCTATTTAAAAAATGGTGCTGAGAGAACTGGATAGCCACATGTAAAAGACAGAAACTGGACCCCCACCTTTCTCCAGTCACTAAAATTAATTCAAGATGGATAAAAGATCTAAATCTAAGGCATGAATCAATAAAAAAATCCTCTAGGAAAGTGTGGGGAAAACACTTGAAGGTATTGCCCTGAGGAAAGACTTTATGAAGAAGATTCCAGTGGCAACTGCAAGAGTAACAAAAATAAACAAATGGGACTTCATTAAACTGAATAGCTTCTGTACAGCTAAGGAGACAACAATCAAAGCAAACAGACAACCTTCAGAATGAGAAAAGATATTTGGATATTATGACTCAGACAAGAACTTGATAACTAGGATCTACAGGGAACTCAAATTAAGCAACATAAAAAGAGCTAACAACCCTTTATAACAATGGGCAAGAGAGATGAATAGAACCTTCTCTCAAGAAGACAGATGAATGGTGAACAACCATATGAAAAAATGCTTATCATCCCTAATTATCAGAGAACTGCAAATCAAAACCATCCTGAAATATCACCTAACCCCAGTGAGAATGGCCCACATCACAAACTCTCAAAGCTGCAAATGCTGGAACAGATGTAGAAAGAAGGGAACAATTTTATATTGCTGGTAGCACTGCATACTAATACAACTTTTGAAAGGAAGTATGGAGAATACTCAAAGAACTCAAACTAGAACTCCCATTTGATCCTCCAATCCCATTACTGTGCATCTACCCAGAAGAAAATCATTTTATCCCACAAGGACATTTGAACTAGACTGTTTATTGCTGCCCAATTTACAATTGCCAAATTGTGGAAACAACCTAAATGCTCACTAATACAGGAAGAGATTAATAAGCTGTGGTATATGTATACCATGGAATGCTATTCAGCCACAAAAAGAGATGGTGACTTTACATCTTTTATATTAACATGGATGGAGTTGAAACATTCTTCTTAGTAAAGCATCACGAGACTGGAGATATAATAATCCAATGTACTCAATTCTGATACGAGGACAACTAATGCTAGTACATGGTAAGGGATGGGGGCATGGGAGACTGCAGAGAGAGAAAGGGTGGGGGACACAATTATATCATGGTTTGTGACACACTTCTTGGGGGCGGGACACAATTATAAGAGGGACTTTACCTAACAAATTCAAGCAGTGTAACCTGGTTCTTTGTACCTTCAATGAATCTCCAACAATAAAAAGAAAATCTAAACCATAAAATAATTAATTAATTAAAGTTTTTGGCCAAGAAATAAAAAACCAAGCCAACACATTCAAAAGTATTGAAATAGTACAAGTATGTACACCAACCACAATGGAAGGAAATTAGCATCAGTAACAAAAGAAAACCTGGGAAGTTATAAATTATGTACAAATTAAAAAGCACTCCTAAATTACTAATGGGCCAAAAGAAATACTACAAGATAAATTTTAAAATACTTTGAGATGAATAGAAATAAAAGCTCAACCTCAAAAACTTACAGAGTGTAGATAAAGCAGTGCTTCCAGGAACTTTTACATCTGTACCTATCTGTAATATAAGAAAGAAAAACCTCAAATAGACAACTTGCCTTCCATTTTAAGAAAGTAGAAAGAGAAGAAACTAAATTTGAAGCAAGTTGGATAAAAAGAAGAAAAATAATAAAGATTAATGTAGAAATAAAACAGAATAGTAATAAAATAGAGAAAATCAGAAAGTCACTGGATATTTTAAAAGATCAACAAAATTGACAAATCTTTAGGTAGACTAACCAAAAATAAGAGAGAAGACTAAAATTAGCAAAATCCACAATGAAAGAGAAGACATGACTACTGACCTAACAAAAATGAAAAGAGATATAAGGAAACACCATGAACAATTTTATGTCCACAAATTAGATAACCTAGTGGACAAATTGCTAGAAAGATACAACCTACAGTAACAAATTCAAGAAGAAAATCAAGCCTGAAAAAACGTATAATAAATAAAGATATTGAATTTGCAATTTAAAAAATTTCAATATGGAAATCTCAGGTGCAGATAGCTTCACCGCTAAATTCTACATATTTAAAGAATTAACACCAATCCTTCACAAACTCTTCCAAAAGATGGAAGGCACACTTCCCAATTCATTACATAAAGCTAATAACACTCTGATATCAAAACCAGAAAAATGTAACACGAGAAAGCCACAGGCCAGTATTCCTAGAAATACAGATGCATAAATCCTCCGCAAAACACTAGCAAACAAAATCCAGCAACATATAAAAAAGGATTATATAGGATGATTAGTGAGATTTATCTCAGGAAAATAAGGTTGGTTTAACAATCAGTCAAGGTAATAAAAATACTAACAGAATTTTTTAAATTCCATTATCACAAAAATGGAAAAGTAAGCATCCAACATACTCAATACTAATATGAAACCATTAGATAAACAACCACATCCATACATGAAAGAAAAACACAATTAAATTCAAGGCAGGGGGGAGGTGAGGGAATAAGGAGAGGGGAAGAGAGAGTAGGATTGCTAAACTCTCATCTAATGGGCACAGGGTAAGGCTACACAGCTCACTCCCTGGGTAAAGGGCTTAACTACAACTTGAACTTTACCTAACAAACACAATGTAACCTAATCATTGGTAGCCTCATATTAATCTGAAATAAAAAATAAATAAACAAAAGAAGTAAAATTACACCATCATCTCAATAGATATGGAAGAAACATTTAAAGAAATCGACCATCTTTTCATGACAAAGAAAATAAAATACTCAAAAACTAGAAATAAAAAGGAAATTCCCCAACTTTATAAAGAGAATCTATGAAAAACACACAGCTAAAAACATGCTTAATGATAAAAGATTCAAAGCATTTTTCCTGAAAGCAGTAACAAAACATGGATGTTTGTTCTTTCTGCTTCTAGGCAACATTATACTGGAAGTTCTAGTCATGGAAACTAGGCAAGAAAAAGAAATAAAATGCATCCAGATGGAAATGGAAAAATTAAACTATTTCTATTGTCAGATGACATGATCTTGTATACAGAACAGCCTATGGACTCTATACACATACACATACTCAAAATTAGAACTAATAAACAAGTTTAGCTATTTTGCAGGTTATAAAATTAATATACAAAAATCAATTGTATTTCTATACACTAGTGAAGGGAAAGTATAAATATAAATTAAGAAAATAATTGCATTTATAATAGTTTTGTAAAGAATAAAATATTTAGGAAGAAATTTAACAAAAGCATTTGAACTTGTACAATGAAAACCATAAAATATTGTTGAAAAATTGAAGAAAACATAAATAAATGGAAAGACATCCCATTTTCATGGATGAGAAGATTTGCTATTGATAATATGGCAACACTTCCCAAATTAATCCTCAAATTCAACACATTCCTAACAAAATCTAGCTGCCTTCTTTCAGAAATTGGCTATTTGATTCTAAAATTCATATGGAAGTGAAAGGGAACAAAAAGAACCAAAATAATCTTAAAAAGGAAGTCACCAAGACAGTGCGACACTGACATAAGATAGGCAAGAAGACCAATAGAACAGAATTGAAAGAAAATAAATAAGTCTATATTTTGGGCTTACTTCTTGATTTATTTTTGATAAGGTTGCCAATCCAATTCAGTGGGGATAAAAATAGTCTCATCAATAAATGATATTAGGAAAATCAGCTTGAGGAGCCACGATGGTGGTCTGTAGCCAGCTTTATGCAGAGGCTCCCATCCAGAAGGAGAGTTAAAGGACAGAAATTTATCAGGAAGGCTGATGGTTTGGATCTGAGCCAAAAGATCCAACAGGGAAGGTCAAAGAACGCACATCAACCCTGCTGGCGTGACCTGCAACCCCAAGGACACAAAGAAAAGGTATAGAGCACATCACCAAGAGGAGTGGAGTCCCCTCCCCCATGAGAATGGCTCACAGTATACTCCATACCTCCATACAAACAAGTGAGCAGAGTTCAGATGTCCTCCCACTCTAGCCCATGGGAGAGACCCTTTAAAAACCAGACCTCCTTCCCCTACTAAGGTACCATGGCACTCTCCTGCCAGGCATAAAACTGTATATATTCTCTACCTGCAAGTTTGAACTCCCGGCACTCCTCTCCACTCTTACCCCAAGATCTGGAGGCCTATCCCCACTGAATCCAGATTCTTGGACATTTTCTCAAGGGTTGTGGATGGGGCGGGGACTGTTGCTGATCTGTGCTGATTTTCCAGCTTGGGAATGGTGAGAGGAAAGGGAGCAAAGAGGAGGCTGAGTTGGAGAGGCAGTCCCCTGAGGCACAGAACGGCAGCTGCGGGAACAATGGCAGTGGGGCTCGCACCCCTGGCAATGTTTTGAGGAGACACTCCTAGTCTCTCTGGGTGGCCAGGGGAAGCTGAGCAGCTTCTCCAGTGGCAGGCACTGGCAGAGCAGACCAGCAACCAAGGTGCAGGCCCCAGGCGTGAAGGGTATGCCTGAGGCGGTACCGGTCGGGGTGAGCGCGGGGTTTAGAACACGCGTAGAGAGAGCCGATTCCCAGGACGGAGACTGCTTCAGCTTCAGATGCACCTGGCCCTCAGTGGATGAAACCTGAGACAAAGGGCTAGAATTCACAGACTTATTCAGACCCATTTGCAGCCCAACGTCTGATCCACAGGGGAAAGAAACAAATTCTACGAACTTGTTCTGTTCTATCAGCAACATCAATCAGGGACAGGGCTGGAACTGAGTGAATCGCCCCAAGCCCTATCAAGTACCCAGGTTGTCGGGCCTCACCTCCCCCTGCCAAACAGTGACACAGAGTGGCGGACTGGCTGAAGAGTCACAGACCTCCTTCTGACCCAGGCAGGTGCAAACCTCTGGAACATCTGCTCATCGGAGGAAACTGGATCATAGCCCTGATTTAATAACCAGAATACACAGAGAAATCAAATGTATTAGCAAGAAAAGAACAAGTGATCCCATCTCAGGGTGGGAAAAGGACTTGAAGAGAAACTTCTCTAAAGAAGACAGGCGCACAGCCTACAGACACATGAAAAAATGCTCACCATCCTTAATCATCAGAGAAATGCAAATCAAAACTACTTTGAGATATCAT